>MNPL01007958.1:0-11610 GCA_002081605.1 Tropilaelaps mercedesae | reverse complement strand
ACCCAAACGTGGTGTTCACCCAAGTATTTTTAGGCTCGGCCATCAGCCAACGTTTCACGTCCATGATAGCGCTTATTATATGCACTACCTCGTAAGATGGATCACTTCATATAAATGTAAGTGTTGTAAGTGGACGTAATGTCCACTAGGACACACCATTCAACCTGAACAGGCCCGAACTTTGACGTCAAAACGGAAAAACTAAGATTGGGTATCATTATGCCAATTTGTTTCTATTCGTTTTCTGTTTATTAACTGTTTATAATTCTGACCTCCGTAGCGTTCGTATCAAATCTACTGGATCAAATACCTAGAAACGACAAAGCAGCGATTCCCTCAATATCGAAGATTTATGGGGTGAAAGCACACTCACTCGAGAAATGGATACATTATAGGTAATGCATATTTAACTCATATGTATTATTATGAGCATATACACACACATGTTATGGCTATAATCAGCTTAATCGAAACGCTATTTAAAGATATAAAAAGTTACAGTTGTCTTTTTATCTACGAAGAAGGTTTCTGTGTTTATTCTTTCGCAGTTTCTAATGCTACAAGCCAAACCGTTAGCAAACGTTAACCAACTGTTTGCTAATAACTGTTTGTTTA
Organism: Tropilaelaps mercedesae; assembly: GCA_002081605.1. NCBI lineage: Eukaryota > Metazoa > Arthropoda > Arachnida > Mesostigmata > Laelapidae > Tropilaelaps > Tropilaelaps mercedesae. The sequence goes on along the minus strand of MNPL01007958.1, from coordinate 10,995 downwards.
CCGTTAACAAACGGTAAACAAACAGTTGATAAATGACGTACTCAAAACGACGCAGACGTACCACTCAATCACAATATCAGCCATTAGCGGTACACATATATAATCGACACACGGTTTACTGGTGGATTGACTAATTCTAAATTATCCGAAAGCTATCCGAAAAGATTGTATTGCCATTAAGGTAATTAGATCGGGTGTTTGCTACGGAACTATCGTTTACTAACCCGGTAAATGTGTTGTTTGCTCGCAGGGATTTGTTTTCCCAGGACAAAACAGCGTTAAAATTTAGCCTGTTCGGGGAATCAGCCCTGCGGAGAGTAGCTTTGGAAGATCGATGTCTTCTTCAGCTCGAGAAGAATAGCATGTTTAAACCGTATGTTTCATCAATTCTATGAGACCTTATTTCTTTAATAAGCCTATGCAAATTTCCAGTAACAAGTTTTCAGTACCTAATAGCCCGCTGAATAACAAGGACAAATAGTGGGTTATGAGATAGAGCATAAATGGCTTGTCTATCGGGGCTATATTCCGCACCTTCAAAAAAAATTAAAAAACTGACAATGTACGAGTCATGAGGAGAGGACAAAAGGTTTTAAAAGCGTTTTTTGATATCAAAAGTAGGATAGGTGTGTAGAAGATCGTGGGACGATCCACGCTTATGTAAGCGACGGCCTAGTGTAAGCGGCGCAACGAACAGATGTTGTAGATGAGATACAGCAGTTACAAGGCCGTGTTTGTGCGATACGACAATGAAATTGAGGACGCTGCATGCTGCGATGGTATTGTCAACGGTTTTTATAGCTTAAGTACATATCTACGTATATTCGGTAAAATCACATCTCCGTTTGTGTGTTCGCTTGTATGCCAATGAATGACGTGGCATTTTCAGCCCAGCGAAACGGCGGCGTATACAATATCGCGCTGTGCGTTCGAACAATTTGCCCGATCATGAGATGGTTGAACGCGTCATGTCGTTCTACATGCTATCCCCCGCCGTACTTGACTGCCTGCCGCTCCGAGAGAATGTCCAGGTTCTGGAGAGTGCCGAATTCGCGCATCGGCCACCAGTCGAGAAGCTTCTTTATGATCTCGAATCGATCATTATTAACAAATGCGAGGTAAGCGATCAACTGTTTGGCAAAAAACAGATGACATCACATGTCTCATTCTAAGGTGCCGCATGTTCGGTTCCTGTTGTGCACTACAGTCTGAGCGCTTCTTCTATGTTGTGCGTCTTTGTCGTCTTGATGTTATTAAGTGCCATTTTGCCCATGTTTTTTCTTCGTTAGCTGGTTCTATGATTCGGCATGTCTTAAGAAAATTTTGTAGCCTTGATCTCAGCGAAGTTGTCGAAGCGAGCGCCTAGCCTTCTGGAGGCCGCCCTATCGTCCACCCTAAAGTTAGATTGACGCTCGCCTGAGGCCAATTCTATGACAAAGGTGACTTTCCCGTACGATTTTTTTTAGTTGTCTATTTGACGCTATAGGGACTCCAACCAACGTATAAAAGTATTCGTTTTGTAGAATGTGCCTTCGCTCTTTGACTCCGCTTTGGTCGGTTGTGGTGCCTTGTGTACAGGTATGCCAGTTCCAGGATATGTTCCCGGGCGATGCAGCGCGGGTCTGCTTTGGGCCGGCGCTCATGAACCGATCCGGTCGTCTTCGTGCTCTTTACCAACTACCCCTTCGAGACGTGCTTGCTGCAGCAACAGAAGATAACTCGCACCTTCGGAGCAAGGCGATTATTCTTCCAGCCTATTTTGACACAGCATATGACGGCGCTCAGCCTATTGTTCCTGCTAGGGCGGCCTGCGCTCTCGTCAACTCCGTTCATGCGGGTTGGTAAATTGCTGAGAAATCTATAATAGTAATTAATATTGTTATTAATCTTCGTCTCATAGACATTACCGGTACGTTTCGTGCCAACCACAATGGAGATAGGTCTCAATGAAAATAAAAAGGAAAAAAATATATATAGTGTATATAAATGCGTGTGGGTTATCTGACATGGTGCACAAGAAGCGCAGCCAAACTAGTGTAGACCATAAAGAAAGGCACACACACGCACTCTTAAAACAACTGAGCATAACTACGGCGCGCGCTATAACTAAGTCCATATAGTCGCAATCCTATTAATAATTATTCAGCTGAACGGTGATCATATGCCTTCTACTACGTACGCATTTAGGATCAACAAATCGAGATCGACAGCGAGCCAAAACAATGGCGAAGATCATCGAACTGCTTAAACACTACGGGGCAACCGATCCACCCGACGAAATGAGGGGATGCGAACAAGAAACGGGCGAGGGGAAGGTCAGTGATGAAGCCGCAGCCACATACATCGGCGCAGAGCGGAGGCATTCCTCTGAAGGCGAGAGCTATTTCGTTTACGAACAGAGGTCGGACGCTCAGCATCCAGATGCTGGATCCGCCGACCCTAGCGTACCGAGTTCGAGTAGTAGCAGGGAGGGCGAGTTCGCCGAACCAGTATACGAAATCCACGTCAAGGAGGAGGTCATGGACGATGATTGAATTACATATGAGCCGAAGTACTGGCTTAAAGTCGTTTCTCTCTCTTTTTCTCTCTCTCTCTCTCTCTATATATATATATATATATTGCCTACTTTAACTTGAACACTTTTTGAGCAAATGTAAGCAAATGTGTACACAGGAGTGTCTAACTTGACTTAAAAAGTTCTCCTTTTCCTTCGAAAAAATTGCACACTGAAAATTGTACATAAGAACTGCGTTGACAGCGAACACCGTTTTTCACCATATTTTTCGCCCAGCCGGATGTTTTATAAGCGCAGTGCTTCACCTCACATGCCGTACGAACATGTATTGACACTATACCACTTTTGCTCATCTGGCATACTGTCCAGAAATTCGCGAGTCGCCGGTCAGTTTAGGTAAGACTCGTTCGTTGGGCATGCAGTGTATCGTATATTGCTCTACCCTTAGGCGGAAAATGTACTGTAATCAAGGTTACACTTCGGTAGTCTGAGCTAAATAAACTACAAAGCAAAGAGTTAAGCGATGCGTATGATTATATTTGTGGTGGTTGTATTTATGTAAGCAAATAATCTACGATGAATTTACTTTTACAGAATCTATAAGAAAATAGTTACAGAAAAGCGGCTATAAGAACACAGTTAAATTTACCGGGTGGCAAAGTGAATGTGTCGTTTACATGCATATATAATGCTCGTCATGTCTGATGATTGTTATGTGCGGATTTCTTTTAGTCGAAGGCGATTTCTAATCGAAAAACTGCATAGAGAGCAGATGCTGATAGTTATGAGAACTCTAATATCCATTGCCCTCAGGTGCTGTTTCTAACCTACAGGCTCTGACCGTTTGAAGGCATCAGCCTGATCTTCGCTAAATATCCATATGTTACGTAGCAGATTAACCTAAGTAGGTCAAGCTAGTTCCTGGACTCTTGAAAACAGGACAAAAAGTTCTACCATATGAGGGGTGTTAACAGCTGCTCGCAATTCTCATGAAATTGAGAGGGACTCTATTCTTCTATGACGCTTCAGACTCAGATGTACAGAGACTTCAAGATAGCAGATAGCTATACTAAAAGGTACTCCAATTCTGCAAGCTACTGGCGTAAGATCCAGGTAACAATATTTAGGACAACTGTACATCGATGGCAGCTTCTAAGCAAGCTCCTCAACTTTGATATTGGACCTAGAACTGAAGTAAGTGGACCTGATATTGGAAGCTTTCGAAATCATTACAGTCTGTTTCAGATTACTAATGACGTATTATGTTAGTAGACTTGCCCTTGGATTGTATGAACCTTATCAGCATTTGCAATAATTTCAAATAGCGGCATGATTTATTGACTCGGCGATCTTTTAGCTCATTAATTACGTCGAACTCGATGGGTTGGCGCATTGGAGTGCGCCTTGAGGCGACCGAAGAAGACACGTAGGTGAAGGGTGCGCGGGTTCAAATCTCCGCCATTGCGCATTGACATTCATTAATGGGGTGATCCGTCTTATAGGGCAATTCAAAAGCGCTACCGTAGACCGTTAAATGTTGGCTGATGCGCAGTTTTTAAACAATATTAACATATTAGTTCATTGATTGCACCGATGGTAGTTGCTAAATGATCTATGTGCTATATCGAGACATCATTTGATTTTTTTGTAAATCTGGAGACTCTCGACGCCATAGCCTCATAGTATCTCTGTAAGTCTCTCACCCTATGTTATATACCCTATAGGAAATTAAAATTAAATAATATAACTGTCTTACGCATGTTCCACTTAAGAGTACGTCTACCGATATTGTAGACTCCACACATTCCTGTTCAAAGCCGGCATCGATAGATCGGCGCTACTTAATCCTCAAAGTGGCCGTCACTCTGCGCAGCGCTAATTAAATATATGTATCTATAAATGCCTCTACGGCCTAACCTACCCATACTCTAAATGCCTAAGCAAAAACTTTATGTACCAAAATGAATTGACAAAAAAACACGTAAAAATCACATTCGAATGGGTAACTGAACCGCAATGAACACACACGTACGGTTGAAAAATTATCTCTATTTTTATTCATGTTCCCCATCTTCATTATTAGAGAATTCCTCGTCATCATTTCGTAGATGTGCCATCCATTTGTCATTCACTTGGTTGTTGCTATATCAGTATTACTGTATTCATTCCCTTCATCGCAGTGCATTCGTGTACGGATCGTTCGCGCCTCGCTTTCGTACGCAATCGTTCACTGTTCACGGCGCTATTACCACCCAGTCGCACTCGTAACGGTCAGCGCAGGTGCCAGCTTCGCCTGCAGAGACTCGATTTCGTCCATCCATCCTAATTGGCTCAGCCCAGCCATACGCCCCATCCGCTTGTGCTCTAAGACGTTTGAACTAATCTCACGACCCCGCTGATTAGACCTATCCGGCGTTATCAACGTAATCGTAGCCGCCAGCACATTATTGCTGTTACTCGAACTGTGAGCTAGGCTTTCAGACAGAGCACACATCTGAGTTTGGATTCCCTACCTGATTAATGAAGCTCGGGTTATAAGGGATTGTAGAATTCGGAACTATTGACCCCTCGATTTCTAAAGTCGTGCACTTTCCTTCCTTCTGTGCAGCTTATCGGGTGTTTGGTATATCTCCCCGACAAAACCACCTTTCCCCCCACCAAACACACGGTTAGCCTGTGAGCGAACGATCTTTATTGCGCCATATCATGTGGTCCCCATTTGGGCAATGAGTCAAGGCAGAGTTCGGGCCATTCGGTAGACCTCTGTCGAACCTCCAAGCGGACCGCTCATCGCAAGAGGGAAGACGTTTTCGTACGACGCGACCCACTATTATTCATCTCTAGGGAATTCCCCTTGGTTTAAAGCTATGGAGCCGTCAACCAGACCACCTATTCCATTGTAGCACGTCGACTTACAACATCTTTGCATTATCCCTCCCGAACTGCAGAATGAGGAACTAGGGGCGGTAGCACAGGGCGCGCAGTGGTGGCAGGCCGTGACATCTAACCATGTTGGATAAGGCGAACTGCCAACAATCTACAGGCGCGCTCATTCCACGGTCGTCCCTGAACTAATTCCCCGGTCCAAACGTGTTTATCTTCGTCGGTCTCACAGATCTGTATCAAGAATAAATGTTTAGGACACTCCCTATTCCCCGCTGCCCCGGTGACTATATCGACATGCCTCTAACAACTGTGGTCATACACACGATGTTATTTGGTTATTACTATGGTTGCCGTTATACTCGTTATTTATAAGTTGGCCCTCATTTTATGTTGTTTCTATAAAAATATAAAAAATCATTTCGGAATACGGCAGACGAACGCCGATGTCACCAAACACCGACCAGTCACATGAGGTGGACCACTAGGCAAGTTACGGCTGCCGCGTCATCGTCTAAACATTATGCGCCATCGACTGCCGCTGCTCGTGAATTGGTGCTGTTTGTGGGTGGCAAGCTTGGCCGGTCCAAAGCGTCCGTTGGACTACAAATCACCCTTCGTTTACTCACCCCTCCTCCTCCTCTTCGCCGCCCCCCCCCCTTCCACACAACATGGGGACTACCGCGAGTTTTTCCATCACTTTTCCCGTGAGCCCACACCGTTATGGCTACCCAAAAACGTTCTCATCGCAGCTTCTCACTCCGTCCGCTTGAGGAGGTCGACATCTGTATCGACGTGTCAACGTTTTGCCACTTGTGCCCTGCGTATCGCATTCCCATTTCCAGATCCAGCTCGTACGCTGACATTTCCGGCGCGCCCACGTAATCCGCTAAATTTAACGGTATGTTTACGTATAGGCTATAATTTGTCACCGAAAATATCTCCCCCTCCGTTTTGACTGCCCGGGTGTGCCTGTAATAATACTATTCAGAAAAATTATAATAATAATAATAAAGTGTAATAATAATAATAATAATCAGAAAGGTGGCAAGTGCCCTTCTTAATTTCAGGATTGTGGACCCTATCGCCGAGGCACGATCAGTCAACTTCGAGGCGATTCATCATTACCAATAGGGCCGACGGCATCATCGATTATGTTTGTGTCTGTTTTGACTGCCGAAAGCTGGCAGTCTACACGATACAACATAAAAAAAGCTTCGCGATCTTTTACATTTCCGCCACGTATACTTGAAACTGTTCCCTGTTTGCCATTCTGTGCTAGGTTTCGTCTGCTGCAGGAAACGCATCGGGACAACCACACGCGTGGTGCGACAAGGACGCCATTTACGGCTCTCTATTGCTATCACTTCGGTATGTGCGTGCTCGTCTAATCATCCTAATCAACGGCTATGACGGTGACAACCGAGGCGATGGCGGTCCTGAACTTCGATCACGCCCAGGGATGCTTAGCAGAGGTCGCCCGCTCAGGTTAGATAACGATGCCCCTATAGAAGGACGGCGTGTCTGCCAGGAGCACCGAAAGGCCGGAAAAGTATTGACACACTCACACAGACGTACATTGACTCACGCAAGCAGAGTGCAGGAGTCACAAACATGACCACTACATGACCACTGCGTTGTGCAAAACGCAGTCGTAGGCAATGGCGTTCGTTGACGAGGGGACGTTTGTCAGCTCCGCGCAAATGAACAACTGTGGCTCTGTGACGCACGCGTAAGTGTGCGCATCGAAGTGGACGACGTAATGGTCTCGATTATCATGGTGATCAGTATACAGCGCAGCGGCGTGCGTGTGTACGCCCCTGCAGGATTTTGCTTTAGTCACTGCTGGTGGCCGTAGGAAACACTAGGTCAAGGGTATATCCCGTCGGATGGACAACGGGGAAGGACAATGTTTCTCCCTCATATGGGCTCTCACGTCATTCCAGTCAGCACAAAATAATCGAAGCCATAGAAATGCACAAACAAAAAGAATACACTCTCCTGTTTATTTTCTAATTGAAACGAACCAGGAATTTTAAAGGAAAACTGGAAACCTGATTTATTGTTTCTTTGCTTGTAGGAGGGGAATCTGTCTCTCAGTACGATCGTTTTTCGTGCCCTTCGAATAACTTCGTTTTTTTGCACTAGCCCTCTCTAGCCCCCTTTGCGTGCGGCCTGCTCCTGACCCAACTGTGTCGCCGTTGGACGAACCTACTTTACACAGACACATACATTCATAGACAATCACACACACATACTCACACATGTCCTATATAGGTATTAGCGTGTTATTGTGGTGGCATATATTGTTGTTGTTGATGTGGGTGTAGTCATCATACTGTCGTCTGCCGGGCGTCACAGTTGTTTGCGTTGTTACTTTTGCATTGTCGTTCGTCGTTTGTTTACGGTTTCCTTGTTTATTCATTTGTTTATTGTTTATTTTTGTTTTGTACACTCAAGAATAGTACTGGAATCACAGAACAGGTACTGCATACACCGACCTGACTGAAGCACCCATCGCCTCATATCGGCATCACCTCTTGACCAGCTTGTCAATCAAACGTCATCTCAACCACCCAGCCACCCATGAACCAACCAACTAGTTAAGCAACCACATTACCTCCCGACAACATCCCTGAAAGTTATATTCTGTTCATCAATTCTCATGACCAATATTAATATGTAATAGTTATTACAAAGAGACAGAGTCGCCGCTGCCATCTAACCACCGTTCGGTAGGCTGGATACGAGCGCTTAGGCCTAGGGTTTTGCGCCTGTCGATCTACAGCGCAAGGCCAGGCCAGACAATCGAGGCGCCCGTCAACTTCAGCAGCGGCGACCCTGTTACTCGATGTCGTCATGTACAGCCGTAGCGGGAAAGGCGCGGTGGACCGTTGGCTGACGGTGCACCCTTCGTTCAATTGCAACAATTTGGTGCGAATCGCGTTCGGTCGCCAGCGCCGCTCACGTTTACGTGGTCTCCGGCTGTTGCGTCGACCGCCTGAAAACGCGAAGGCAGAAGAGAAATGTAATGTAAAAATGAATATGGTTAGCTGGTTTGCAGGATGGGACCCAGAGGCGGGCAAAGTGTGAAAGGAGAATCTCGCTCAGGAGAAGGGATATTGTTGGTGTGTAGCGAACGCGAATATGCATTTCGTTATCTTACAGTTATTTGTTGTTAGACATTACACCTTGGTTTCAACCTCAAGACATTTGCCATATCCAGTGTCCATGATGGATTTTACCTTTAACTTCAATATAAAAGAACAAAAACAAAAACATTTGCCTTACATTCGATTTGTTGGGGCACACTCATATACCACCACACAAACTGCAACGCCAAAATGATTCTGCCGATCAACACCACTGCCATAGCAGGGTATCAAAGTTAACGGAGCAGCTGTATCATAGTGCAGAAGAATCAAAACCTTGCGGAATTCTCGTAGTCAACTTTCTTTCATCAATGAAATGTTCGTTACTAACTTGCAATTCCGTGCCGATCGAGATGACGCGACGCTACCTGCGAAACCTACACACTGTCCCCCTACGCGGACGCGCGTGACGGTTGTCTTTATTTTGCCGCCTTACGAAAATTACCATTGCAACACTTACATAACACGCATTAAACCGAAATACGCCCGTACTCTACCAGAAAACCCATCAGGCACAGATCATGTGACGAGATTCTGCCTAACGAGAATTTTTGACTTCATCGGCTGAAGAAAAACAGAGAGATCTACGCTCTCAATGCGGTGCTCGTTCAAATCGTCTAGTTTGAACGAACCAGGTTACATTTCAGTCACATGCAGAAACTCTAAAGCGAACGCACCCTTCCGGACATCTGCTTCTGGAGTATGGCTCCCGCAAGTTGCCTAAACGCCTCTTCGATGTTAATGTTTGCCTTTGCCGATGTCTCCAGAAACTTGATGTTGTGATCACGCGCAATGGCGTCTCCCTTGTCCCTACCGATCACCCGCTTGGTTTCCATGTCGCATTTGTTGCCCAGAATCATCTTCTCTACGTCTTCGTTCGCATGTTCGTCAATATATCTGCAACGGGATAAGATAGAAGCCAAAATTGGTGGTTATCGACTCGATTTAAATGAGTGAAACACAACCGCACTCGTCAAGACATGGCCCAATGCTAGTTTTGTTGGACTGAAACGGATCCAAGGTCACCCCCTTCCTTAGGGACTATGTATATCATCGATATTTCGTCGCAACTAAGCGTGAATAGAGTGTCTAACGTGGCGAGGTTGATCTAGCTTGGAACGTTCTTCTACTTAGCGGTCTACTCCGCTATATATTTGCATGATTGCCCTACCATCTGGTTCCTTTACTGACGCTATGGACGTATCCTGACTCGGCTAGCTTCGTGCCTATTTGATGCGTTTGTCACCTTCAATTAGCAAATGAATGCATTCTCCATAGGCTCATGTACTAGCTATAAAAAAAAGCTGTTACAGGTTATTGGCCAGGCACAAGAGTGGACGAGCGCTCGGGTGGACGACACAGTAAAAACGCGCTATTTCTGCACGTAGTGGCATTTTGTATGACAGTCACGGCTAGTTGTGTTCTATTCGATGGCTCTATATATATGGTCTACTTATATTAAGTTTACTCAGCCCAGCCCAGTTTGGAAGTAACGGTTATCCTCGTTTGCTAAGCCCCTGAGTCACGAAGATTAATCAGGGCGTGTATTTTATTGACACACTATAACAACACCTCGCATTACCAAGCAATGATGTCTTCAAGGATTACCGTAACCGATGCATTACAAAGATATAGTCAAAACGGAATTAGCTTTAGCCGTTACCGGGCTTTTTCGTAGGGAAACAATAAGAATGAGCAACTACGGTAAACGAGTGCAAATATGAGTAAATAAGGTAAACTTAAGCTTGCCGACGTAGGCCCAATGTAGCTAGGTCTAACCGATGACGCACCCACGTGACGTACGAACCTTAGCCACTTGGCGATATTTTCAAAACTCTTCTGATTAGTAATGTCGTACACCAGCATGATGCCCATGGCCCCTCGATAGTAGGACGTTGTGATGGTGTGGAACCGCTCCTGGCCGGCCGTATCCCAGATTTGCAATTTGATCTTCTTACCATGTAACTCAATTGTCTTGATCTTGAAGTCAATCCCTGCGAACAATCGGAGCAACGAGAAAAATAGGGTCAACAATGGAAATACAAAATTGAAATTTCGCTGTGTGTTAATTACGGCTATAGACAATCTAGAAAATTGGGCAGAATTGAGAACTGATGTGGCAGCCATGGGTCAGGCTGAGGTCTGATTAAGATCATGGCTACACATATTAATTTCTTCATAGATATGTTTTAAGTGTGCATATTTACGATGTATCACAATCTGAGTGTATGATATCATGATTCGAAAATATCGAGAGTTTTATATAAATTTTTGGAAAATACTGTATATTTGAGATACTTGACCTTTTTCTTTAATGAGAGAACAAATTTTTCTTAATTATAAATACCGACAATATTAAAGGGGACCACCACATAATTAATATTATAGTATTTCTCTTTTTATATATATATATATATATATATATATATATACACATATATATAC
>MNPL01007957.1:14642-48742 GCA_002081605.1 Tropilaelaps mercedesae | reverse complement strand
CCATTTAAACGAGCTGAGGTCTTAAATGATTGCCATATCTAATACTCGAACAGTTTTCATGCGGCCAAAATATTCGTTTCGAAGAGTTGTACCACCTACATTATATCACGCAGGCGTGGTTGGACCATTCAATGCAGTAATTCAATGCTCTGATTTCTTTATTATTATATTTTTATTGTTGTGACTATTATTATTAGACGAATTTTGAAAAAATAATAATCGTGGTTTTCTTGCTACCTTTGCAAATAGCTTTATTTCTGATCTTGCCTTTGTCAAGTGTCGTAACTAAACGTGTACAAGATCGACAGCGGGTAGTATGATGGCACTTAATTAGAATACAGCACCTGCATGGTAGTAGTACTGGTAGTGGTCATATAGGCTATTGTTATCTGTTTCCTCAATTTTGGCAATAGAATTACAAGCTCATATATAACCTACCTTCAAAACTTTTAATAGTAACATTCATCTTCGGCATGCCGGAGTAGTCGAGGGATAAATTTATCATCGCCATGCCTTGCGTTGGAGCCCGGAGCTATTATCGTAGCAACCGTAATCAACCATAACATAGATATTTTTCTATTTACTTACAGCACCGTGTTACGTAAGGGTTTTTACTTGCGTGTTCCGTTTCGCCCCTTGGAGCGCCATATGGTCAGTGGACAGATGTCACCAGGTTATTCTCTGTCGAGCAGATATGCGGGTTTTCTATTCGCTGTTCCAGCTTTCTGTGAGCCATGAATTCCCTTGCGAATTGTGACGCAGCGTAGATTTTTGTTCGCCGGCTGCTTCACTCTTCGTCGTTGTTGAACACTGACGCCGTACTTTATTCGAGATGGCTAAGCGCTCTATGCATGCGGCAGCGTCTCCATGGTGACCAACTGACAAGCCAGGGTGCCGAAGGCACGCGGGCCACAGGATCGCCGCTCAGACGAATGCTAGATAGAACGCGCGTTAGTGGCCTTTTGTAGTGCGTTGTATGTTAGCTGCAATGTTGTAATTAGGGAGCTTTTGGTGAAAGGGAATTTTGAAAGAAAAAAACACGGGACATTAAATCATGCGAGTATTTAGAATGTGTTGATATTTGAGATGCCTAAGCTCGGTTATTGTACATGCCCTCAGCAATTCAAATAGGCTAGCACGAAACAATTTGATGGAGCGATTCAACCACACGCGACAACTTCATGTCGGCGACCACGAATGTCATCGAGAAAATTCTATAGAGCAAAAGAAAGTCGAGGCCCTTGGATGGATAGGAACACCTGGAATCGTTCTGAGCGTTGAATTGAGATCAGGTTGAAATTCTCTTCAAAAAAGTTTCAGTCAGGGATTTTTTTTCCTTTTCCTACAATAGTTTGAATCTATTTACGTATATTCTAATATTTGTATTTTTTCAGGTTTATATCTTTTTGGTTGTATTGTATCGAATGTGCGGAACGTCGTGTGCATTGTAACGTCCAAAGAGACATTATTGTGTTTTGATATCACGACGACAAGGAAAGTTGGTGGCCTTTTAGTGATAAAAGAAATCCTATCTTTAAAATTATTCTAACTGTCACAATTTTATCACTTCGTAACGTAATTAAACCTTCCTGAGGGGGAAACTGCAATGTGTTTTAAGATCGCTACTGATTGTTGTGAGGGGCAGCATTTCGATTCACTTTATATTAATAGATTTTGAAACGAATAAACGCCGCACTTATTTACGTTTTTATTAGACTAAAATGTGTATTGACAAAAATAAACGACAGTATTCGGCCAACAACATTCGAGCAGCTGCTTAAATCTTTCAGAGCTATCCAGATAATTAAATATAAGCGGTCATCAGCGGATCTCTGACGATATTGTTCGGCTTGTCAAGATTACAAACCGGCAATCAGCGCTTACTTTGGCCATGGTTTTTTCAGAATATGTCAACTAGAACAACCTTGAAATTAGCAACATTGCCTTTCTCGGCTAAGTCAAATAGTATTGTTTTCAATGGCAATCTCAAATCTTCGGGAACATAAACGAGGTCTCCAGAACGAAGCTACGTGTTTATAAAAACAGGGCTCCACCTCAGCTAATCCAAGTAAAGAAGCAACAAGCAAATATAGGACTGCAACGATAAATATATGAAAAAATGTAGAAACAATGTTCTTTTGAAACACAACCAGCCTAAATTCATTGCGATAATGGTAACCTATTCTACAACATGCGTAACTAATTAAATCTAGCTGCTTCTCTTTTTAGTACGAAAATGAATAATAGTCAGATCACTAATAGCCCGTTGACATACATAAGGACTCAGCGAACTGGCACGTTGATGCACCGTTATGAGAAACAGAAGCTGTGCACAGATGATAGAGATTGTCATTGAATATCGACTGCTATGACAAGGTTGACACCCCAAGGCAATCGAGTTAATTGACCAGTAAGCCGGGTCAAACGGTACCTGTGGCGATAGTAAATGTGGGTGCGCAAGATTGGAATAGGTGCCATTGTCTGGGATTCATGAGATCAGACAGCAGAAGTCATATTCCACGTTCTAAAGGTGCGCGGGTATAAAGGGGTTAACTTTATGGATGTATTGTACGTGCGGTTTTGTATTTATTGAGTGCACACTATTACGGTTTTTAATCAAACGTGGCCTTTTGTTATCCAACAGGAAAGTTCACGTAAATTTCCTAAAAAGCGATTTCAAGCATGTTTAGACGTCTTTGCATTGTTTACATTTGGAAATGCTGTACCCGTACCGGAGACGCGGTATGTCCGCATTTGTGAAACAATTTCGTCCCGCTTGTTTCGTCAAACAACTAAGAGCCAAAGTTGAGGCATAGCATAATTTTATTGCCTTCCATAGCTTATATCGTGAGCGATCTAGAGAAAGGCCCGTAAAAGAGCTGTAACCAAACACATCTGCCTTTTACGCTTCGAAAAGCGGACTTGTTATACAATCGATGAAGGCTCATTCCATTCGCAAGAGTCCGCAGAACAATGTGCAAGTGGAGTTAGTGAACAGCGTTGATCAGCTGGTTCGACCCAAATACGAATTCCGCACTGACCATCCTCCAGTGATGGGCCGGTTTTTTAACGGTGGTGTTGGTATGTTGTAGGGCAAATTCGCGTAATTCGGTGAACAGCAGCTACGGAGGTTGGAGAGTCTGCTCAGAACATTCGAAAGTTACTTCCGGATCCGAATGCCGATTAAAGGGGTGGATGGTCTGCATATGAATGTACCCTGGACGAAAGGAAAACAGTCCGGAGTGAACTAGGCGAAGAGAAAGGAGAGGCAATAGTTAGAGATGGACAGTGAACGGTCAGCCATACGTGTTTAGTGAGCGTTTAGCGACTCGGCTGCATTCAAGGTTATTACTAGGTGGGGTAAAAAGAGGATAGATTTAGGTCGGGACAGACGAAGAGTGCCCAGGCAATTGCCGTCGGTTGAAATTTATGACACGGCGGCTGGCGCCTGACGTTAGGAAGGGTCAAACATTACTGCTGAATAATATGCTCAACTCCCTAGCTTCAATGCGATATTCTATGAGCACGTGCGAGGCTGATTTCGCGAGGTTGCCTAAACCGTATCGTAAATACGAAACAAACTTTGCTTTCTGCTGGTTGGTGCGTTTATCGATAAATAGAATGGATAAAGACGTCATTACTGAGGACAATAGTTGAGTTCAAACTCGGTACTTATTTTATTCGTTCAGATTTTTCAAGTAATAAAAAATAGTTTTTTCTGAGAATGAAAGAAACATATTCATAGGTTCGTGGTAATGGCACAAGGCATACAAAGTAGTTAAATAGTAGGAAGAATCAAATAGAAAAAAAATGCAAAGTTTAGCACGTTGTCATAACGGTGAGCGTTGCCTTCAATATAGTCCAACACGCGTATCATAAATCTCGTTCACATTGCAGTGACTACAGATATACACTAACATCCAAAAGAATATGCTGTGCCATCATACAAAGCGGATTGGGTGACCAGAGGTATAATATTTCCATTCATTTATGTCGATGTGATCTGCCTTGTTCTAGGATTTCTCTTTCAGGACACGCATTCCATAAACATAACATAGCCCTGCCCCAGGATTCGAGGAAGTCTGAAGAACTTTTGGGAAAATTTATAGTTTATTTGGATAGTTAAAGGGCAAAGACTATATAGAGCCAAGTGCGTTTGGGGACAAATCGACGATATAGACTGGAAATATTGAGCAAACCTTAAAATGATGTTCGAAACCTGTTGATGATTCGGTGTGGTATTCACCGAAACAACGTCAAGATGGCAGGAAATCGACTGTTGCGTCGAAAACTACTTTAGCAACATTTAGACAATCCAAGCTAAAACCGAGTGGACGTGTGTAGTGTATAAGGCATAGCCACATATACAGCTTGATTAATTGAATCTAATTACTTGAGTGAACAGGCAATTTCAAGGAAAACGCTGTCTAATGGAAATGCGCTCTAACACGTTTCTGTTAGAGCAAACACGCAGTTTCTGACCTTACAGTTTATATCTTTTATCATTGATATAGCGGACCACTTATATAATAATACATTATGCTTATGTCGTACGCTTACAATGAATCTGTGCGTTTAGTGACGCAGTTTGAATAAATTGACGCCGGCGATCCTGATTTTTTCGGAGAAGGAAGTCAGAAGATCTTTGAAGACACTCATGATTCAACAGTTCGCGGATTAGAATAATACGGCCGAGCTTCAATCTTAATTTAACGCGAGATTGTCATGTCTTGGTCATAGCGCCGACTGTACATAACGTTTACTTAGCTTTTTTTTGGGGCCTGCCATTCGAGTCGTGGGGCCATCATTCTTTCTCTCCTTGGATCTTTATTTTTTGAGCTCATATTGCACAAGTCAGTGTGGGATGGAGATCCGTTCCAAGGCCTTGCATAAGGGTAAGGTAGGACCGGTCATGCTGATGATCTTGTAAACGCAAGGCCCGAACGCAAGGCCGACGGCCCTGCAATAGACAATGCAACAAAGTGCCGAAGCTTGATGGGCAAGCCCTTTACATATATTGACTCTGCTTTTCCTAAATGAAATCCTTTTACGGCAGTGCCGTTGAGCGGATCGATGGTAGCGGAGCACTACTCGGTATAAAGTCCCCGATAATGGACACATGCATGTATATTTGCCAAAGATATTGGTTTCGAGAAGTTGAATGCGTCACATGCAGTAATGCAATGAGTCATTACTGTTCTAGTGATTACCTATGCTGGTGCAAGGACAAATATCTTCAAATTGTTATAATCTAAAGCTCAACTTCTAACTTCACGTAGGTAGTTGAGGACACATCGTGATAACGCTTCGTGAGACGAACCTCTTTAACGGCAACAACAGCCTGATCAGAGGACAACAACAAACCATACAATAGAATCAGCGTGCTTATCTTTTCTTATAGTCATCTTTTCGTCGTCAAAACGATGTATGACTGTGGGTTGGTAGCGGTAATGATTATATTGTACCGCTGTGCCATGCGCAGCATAAACCGCCGTGGGAAAGAATATTGAGCGCAACAGTGCTGCTTTCAAACTCTCCTTTGCTAACTGAGAACTAGCTGAACTTAATAGAAAACAAATATAATATTTGTACAGGAAATCGTTCTTATGCGTGTGTGCTTCAGTCTGTAAATACAGTAAATACAGTAAATACAGTCTGAATCGTTTAAAGCGAGCTCGTTGTTCTGAACAAATGTAGCGCAAACATTACATCAGCGTCAGACGGTCTGTCCGAACCAATGCTGCGGGCATGAGTTTTTTCCGGCATATAAAACTAGCATATAAAAAGGCGTTTCTCTTCTCTTTTAAATAATTAGTACGAGCTTGATCATCCGCAGTATAAAATAGATGCTCGTTATATAGCGCGAACATTTCCATCCGCGCCCACCAAACGTTTCGTGGCAACAAAACTCCCGAGAGCTTCGAGGATTTCGTCGCGCGTTGTGGGTAAAAGGTTACACCTTCTACATCTCTATGACAACAGTCGTACGGTGTTGTGGAACGCGGTGTTTGTCGCCTCATTGGAATACTAGCGGAAGCAAACGACACCGGTGTTTGTCTCGACAATCATCCGGCATCAGATCGACACAAGAGCTGACATCGACTGCATGACTGCACTGCCCCAGCTGTCAGCGACGAACTTGTCATTGTAGCGACAATGTGGGCAGCCAGCGATAAATAGAGCGAGTGAAGAAAACTAAGAGACATCAAGCCCTCAACGGCGGTGTCCGCTGAAGTTGTTCCAAGCTCGACCGACAACCCTCTGCCGTGACCCACTAGCCACAACAAGTGAGTCAGTGTCACGGCAGACGTTTTACCAGATGACGTGTGAGTCTCTTAGGCGGCGCGTAAAGCCAGCTCGGCCATGAAATACAAGAGGCGGCGTCAGCGCAATGCGACGAAGGCCAGTCACTCCGCTGAGAGCGACTGTTCACAGTCGTAGAGCCATGTCAGTAGCTCAATAGTAACAGTAACCGTAAGAGCAGTTTTGTGCCAGTGACTAGCACGCCATGAAACAGCTCTCTGCCAGGCGTTGCACTAGTCGCTATGGAAACGTACGTGTGTCACAAGAGCAGCGCACAGAAGCATTCCAACAGACGAACTGGTTATGCTGAATGAAACTAAAAAAATTTCTCAAAAATAATTGACTTGATATAACCGTATGTGTGTGCGTGTGGATGGACCCATGGTATACTGCTGCTAGTTCTCATTAACGGTTGTTTTGTGTTTACGAAAAGCACATTTTATAGTTACTGTAAGTTGGGTAAATTTTAAATATGAGGAGCATGGCAAGCGTGAGAACGCCCTAAAGAGACTCAAGAAGTTCTATCGATTCGGTTTATGCAACTCCCAGCAAAATATTTCGTCAGCGTTTATAATATCATGAGCAGTAAAAAGTAAAGAAATGTCACAGTCCCGTCGACAAAATGATACGCTTGGGAATGTTCTATCCTTCATCACAGTCCATGCCTTCAAAACAAAATGAATACAAGGATTGGTATCGGCCTAGTTGTGTGCGAAGCATGAAGCCACGCACAGGAGACGGCTTCACCGGAAAAGGAAAAATGTCGCTTGAAATAAATCTATGCGACACCATGTACATACTCTAAGCGACATGACTAGATGTCGGTCAAGATCTTGGTCAACATCTGACCTCAACACAAAAAACGTGGATGCCAAAAAACGAAAGGCTCGACTGAAAAGCAGGATGAAGTAGAGATCCGATCAGTCAAGATCTCTGTGGATGCCAAGAAAGTAATGTGAAGTTATAGTTAACTATTGTCAGATTTGTTTGAACATTGTGCCACCAACCCGGCAGTTTTCCAGGTGAAGCTTAAAACTTAATCTTTTTAAATGATTATTAAAACGTAAATTATTGCTCATTTCAAAGACGATCTGCAGGCAGATGATATTTTTGACGACTAACGGACTGGACTGACCAATACTCGAAGCGCGCACTGTGGACGATACAGATACACACGGCGAAAGTTAACCGGTTAAGATTATCGGGTTATACAATTGATCGAATTAAGCCGTGCATTGATGGCCTTTGTCGTCAAGCCGTTATTTTTTGCTCTTTTCGGTGTGTTTGTTATGCAGCTACTGCATTCTAACACAATCGTGCATTCCGTATTATGCGTCGTTTCTTCCATCATTACGCGTTCGATATCCACACCCCGATTAATAACCCCATTCAGTCATTCTTACTAGCAACGCGTCGTTTAAACATCGTTGATTTTCCATGTCGTCTTGTTGATCACTCTCCCTTGTTCTATGTTTTTTGGACATTTGCAGTTGCGGCATCTATGGCCCGTGGGCGGGTGGTCTATATCGGACATGGTCTTCGTGGCGTCACCGACGACCTACTAGATCACGAAAGCAGCAATCAGGCAGCGACGATACCGTAATGACTAGTAGAAACAGCTGGACGCAGCAAAGCATCATCAATGCTGTTGGCTAGTCAGGTTCCGTTATACCCTAGCTTGCACTGATGCTAAGAATCTTGAAATAGTCCGAAAAACAAACAAGCCGGTGGGCTGTTATAAAAATAACCAAGTGATGGTGGCAAATATGTAAGCTATCGTTTCATTAACAGCCCGACTCTGCTCACGCTCCGAATTTAAGGAAAATGGTCAATTTAACGCAACAAGTCACATACTATGCTTAATCGAGGTACCGAAGATTAAAAATATATAATATTTAAGAAATCAAGGGTGCAAATTATATAAATGACAGGGAAAGTGGAGTTTTGGAATTAAGTAGCGCGGGGTCATCCTTCGATAGGCATAAAATGAAAAAATATTTGTGCATGACGTGACTTCAATACTCATACGGCGTGCAGTTTGAGTGTCGGTCAAAATATATCTGTTGTTACAGGCAAAAAGTTGAAAAGACACGCTCATAAAAAACTTGCTTTATTGAAAAAATGCAAAATACTATTCTTGAAAATAAGCTTTATTTCCATACTGAACGAAATCTGCTACGAGCCACGACAAAGACATCATCTTTGATCGGAAATTAAATTGTTTGTTTCTAGATATGTGCTTTAATATTATTTGTACCGGAACCTTAACAAGTCCAAAGTAGACGGTCGCACGAAACTTAGTCTTCACGATGTATGCAAATCTGAGCAGTAGCATCTGCGAGATGAAGCATGGAGCACTTCGGCGATTCCGCATCCTACCAATTTTTTGTCGGGGTTGGGACGGCTTTCTCAATTTTCAAGCGGTAAGGCGATGAGTAGCAAAGCCCTTCCGGAGTATTCGACGACATCGACAAGGCCAGATCCACCTACTAATTTATTACTTCAATCCAAGGTTACTTCATATTTCAGTCTTACCCGACGTAGAATAAGTGCATCCCGACTCACAGTTTGGTTCTTACAAAGCTGAAACTTACATAGCTTACACTGAAATAAGATACGATTCTGTAACTGATTACTTGCATTTACCAATCCACCGCAAAAAAAACGTCGGAGACAAAGAATGATTTGCCAAATATAATGTACAGGATATAAAATACACCTGGGCATACAAAAGTAGTTGTTCAAAATTAGGCGTTCACAGAAAAGCATTTGTTACTATCGAAGATAATCCGTATTGTTTCGAGAATCTTAGCTAAGGTCACTAATTGGACAAAACTTTAAATTGAGCATTTTACTTAGAAAAAGGACCAGGGTAGGACAATTCTCGCTAAAGTCAAAAACTAGTAAGAAAAAGTGTATTTTGGTCAATGCGAAGTGGTTAGTGCGAGCGGAGCATGTTCACACTGCCTTCTTGTACAAGTATTAGTATTAGTAATCATACCATTTTTGATCAGCTAGTTGGTCTATGCCAAGTGGTCGTTCACTGGTGGAGTTAGCAAAAGTGGACAGAAGCAATATCACAAAATACGAATGGGGCAGATAGAAACTTCAGTCGGTTGTCTTTGTGGTCCTTTACGCTGGCCTTCGCTCAGAGCTGGCTCATAGGCCGTCTTGCCCCGAGGTGACAGCAACGAGCTCTTCTGACCCCATAATTTGGGAAATTATAAATGAGGGCGATCTTTCGGAGCGCCCTTTGCTATTTATACCCAGAGCCCTTTTATCGACTTCGTGAGCAGTCGAGCGTTTGAGCAAGGGGTCGGCTTTTGGGAGGGATTTGGGCCGAAGCAATTTTAAGGGATCTACGTCACAGGGACGGACGGTTAACGAAAGGAAAATGTTGATCAAAACGGAAGCCAGGTCAAAAAGAAGAGTACTAGATGTGTATTTTTCCAATGAGGCTATATTATATTCTTTAGACAGTTAACTCATTGTGTTCCGTTGTTTCCTATTTTTGTGCGCACGTAATGATGGAAATACTTATGCACCAGACGATGTACATAAAGAACACGTAGTACTAAAGCTTGCAGAAATACTGCACTATTTGGTGTTTGTCAAATATATATATATATATATATTGATGCTGGAGATGAGTAGCTAGGTATACTGCTTCTTGTCTGTGGAAACCGATGGAGAAAATGATATTAAATATCAATAATACCTAATGACTCCTGCTAGGTTCAGCACTGATTCTATTTCGCATTCTACAACTATCAGACTTTTGAGCAACCAATGAGCTAAAACACGCACATTATTCTGATTGTTAACACTTTGCTTGGTACGCTGGGCATCGCCAGAGCACCCCAAACGACTAACTCTTATTGAAGTCGAATGGTCTGCACTCGGGATGATATGGGCTTGATGGCAAGAATGCGCGTTCCGATGCCGTTGGCGTTGTGACTTTCTGTAATCAACTTGGTTTCAGAGTGCTGCTTCGGGCTGTTTGTCTCGTGCTATTATGGTATAATACACAATTTTATGCTATTCAACTATGGCTAAATCTAATTTGATTTGCGGGGTCTTGACAGGTTTCTAATATCCATTGCATCGTTACGCGTTTTGTTGCGAGATTACAAATGTCATATAGACTACAGTATAGGAAAAGACGCCGAATATCACTGAGGGAATTCTGTTTCCCATGATATTTCATGCTCGCGCACGCTCTGTCCGACATTCTTACTGAATATAATACTGCGTGGGAATATTTAAAGGGATCCTTTAGATTGTGGATTTTTACATATTTTTGCGGATCTCAGAGCAGCCATTAGTATAAATTGCTGTGAAATGCATTTAGCGATTCCAAGTTTCCTATAGAAATATCAAAAATATTCAGCAAGATTTACGAGAATCGTTTATTACTAAATTTTTGCACAAACCTTTCTTAAGAATATTGACAACCGTATAATTACATGAAAATGTATAAAATGAAATCTACCAGTGGCTTGCGTTCTGACAGATGTCTCTTAAATCTTGTATAGAGACTTGACATCTGTCAAGCTGGCCCACACCTTACAAGCGTCAAAGAACATGTCAGGCGAAAGCGGGCATAGGTGCGGCAAAATTTGTCGTTGGTCGGGTTAGCAAGATGACATCAGAGGCGAGAATTTGCTTGAGACTAAATTTGGAACGACTCTGAGGGCGTTGAGTCCAACGAGCTTTTCCTAATCCTAGACATCCCTGCGCCGTAAAGGGGCATACGATCGTTGTCGGTGGATTGGTTGCAGAGTGGATAAAACTACCTTAAAGCGTACGATAGCGCTGTGCAAAATTGCACGAAAACAGGTCGAGAAGGTCACCACAGACAGATGTTAGCCTTTTCGCCGTTGGTTTCGTTGCAGCTAGAATGTACGAGTAAGAGCCAACTTTCGTCATAGCTAATGCACACGGGCTTTGTAATCGCGCGTTTCAGAAGACCTTTGGAGAAGCGTGAGGTCACGACGTTTTATAACTAAGTACAAAGTATGCCACCGCACGTATCCAGCGAAGAGTGGATTTAGTATGAATGATGAATTTATAGGCCATGCGCAAATATAACAGCAGAAAAACAAAACCGCAGAAGACGGTTACGCCTTTCAGCTGGTGACACTTTGTGTTGTCCTTCTTGTCTTTTAGAAATCTCTGGCCTTTTTGTCAGAATTTTTAATTCAATAATATTGAGATGATAATTGGTAACGTAAATGAGGTAGAATCTCATTAGATGCAAGTGATTACGTTGGATACATAATATGAGATGCTTTACTCCATCTACCAATGTAATCAAATTGGCTAAAAAATCGTACAATCCACAAGGATCCTAAACGGAAGACGAGATTCGAGTGGCACAAATAACAGTCAACTCTACGGCCTAATAATTTTCGGGTCCTAATGTCGTCGTCATTGTAGTCTCCTTCTAATTTTTCACCTCCCAATTTCCCCTAAAATTTCTTCGTGCTCCCGTACCCTCCGGGTACCACAGTTTGGGGCTGGGAGCTCACACGCGTCTAAGCCTGCCATGGCGTATTTTGACACCGTGCGGACCTCAGGATGGTGAATCTCGGAGGCAAACCAGGCCACTGATGATGGCTCTGCAGTTGGAAAGGGGAGAAGGCTACACAGGATGGTGGACAATGTCTTTGCCTGGCAGTTGTGCGGGTTCATGAGGCCGCACTGAAGTAGACCGAAGTGCCCTTTCCGTATACTCGGGTCCCGTTACCGCTAAGGGGTCTCATGCGACATACTGACTGTCTTCCCATCGTGGCGCCGCTCATTTTCGTCGTTTACCTATCGTCCTGGTGGATAGATAGAGAGTAAAAAACAGACGGGAAAAAAGAGCTACGAACTCGGTGACCACCTTGACGACGACGTAGGCGCTTTTGTCTGCCACCATTTGGCCCAATCTTTAATGTTGGCGCAGCTTCGAGTGTCTGCTTAGGAAGCGTTTAAGCTGTCTACAGTCTATTTTTCTACCTTTCGTTGGCCTATGTGCTGTGATGGTTGGGTGTCCTGCTTTCTTTCGTTCTCTTCTGCGTGGGTTCGTGTCCGCTGTAGTGTGCGGGAGGAATCGGGTGGGGTTGAGTAGCGACTCCACCCTACTTCTTGGGTGCCAACGCACCCCTAGATAACGTTCTTTTGGTCGGAGATCGCCGTCAGTGGAGATCGGTTGGTGCACCAGTTCGTGTACATTCGTCGATGCGTGTGTACGCTAGTGAATGGGTGATATGATGTGGAGTGGCTCTACGGGCCTGTGGAAGGGCCTACCGTGCTTCTCGGTTGAGACTTCGATGACGACGATGCTGTTGTCTAGCGAGCACTCTTCACTCTATTGGTGTCACTCTCTCAGAGGTATATACAGAGTGAAGCACGAATGCGATTGGGGCTGTTTTCACTATTGCAATCTGCAATTGAGGAAGTCGCACTGTTCATATATAGCTTTTATACGTTATTATAGTTTTACATAAGTCATTGATAACTCTTTACATGGCCGAATGCTCGTAAATTGAGCTGGCTACATAGTTGGGAATCAATAACCTAAAAAATAGTTAGAACATTATCAGCACATGGATCACAGTAAAATGTATATGGAATTCTATGAAACTGAGATATAAGAATTGAAATTGTTGAATAGTTAATTGAATAGTTTTACCTGTGAGTGTCCGGAACTGGTCGCCAACCCGCATTTACTAGAAACATAACCGCTTATGTGTAGTTTTTATTTCTTTTTTCTTTACCTTGTATATTATTACAGCCAGGTCGTGTTGATGACTTGAAGCGCGCAGTCACTCCGCTTCGGTCGAGGTGCGCTTCGCCGTCGGTCTTCTGGGAGTGAGGGGAACCTCGTTAGAACGAAAACCTCGGAGTCTCACCGAGAACTCATCGACGTGCAGGACGTAGTCACTGATTATTCTTCCGAGATGGCAGAGGAAAACGACGAAAATGGACGGGCGACCCCGGCATCTATACGTAAGGGGGAACAGGGCGGCAAAGGCCATCCGTCCCCGAAAAAGGGTCAGGGAGTGATGTGCACTATTCGACTCCTCGATGGAACAGACTTCGAGGCGCACATCGACAAACGGGCCAAGGGACAGCAGGTAAAACAAAAATCCCCTTCATTCCTTAATAGTGAGTCGCCAAAGTAAGCAAGATGTAAGTTTGCGATTGTCGCACAGTTGATGATGTCTTAACCGTTAACGTGGTTCTTCCACTTTTAGCACACTTAATTGACCAATTACTGCTCATTCTGTCGTGTCGCTTTATAAAAATTTACGAAAAATACGAATATGCGTTAGTGAGTACGATGAAAAAGGTCTAACTAGGCACTCCTCGATCTCTACAACATCCTTCAATTGACCATTAGTCGGTGGCTCACCTGGTACAACCTAGTCATTAATGCATCTGCTGTATAAAAAAACTGAGAAGCCGAACTAAACAAAACACATATATGGCAGGAAACACAACGTCATCAATCTCTCCGCTCTATCTTATTTAGATTTACCTCCCCAGAGTCAGTCATTCCCCTTCACCCCATTCGACTTCATTTAATTAATCCTAGCACGCTGAAGGCTCGAGAAGCAACCGCGACTCTAATTTGGAGGTGGCTGTTGGTTCATCATTAATTCACGACGCCGAATTCTTAGAGCCTCTGTTTCATGATTATCCACCGTTTCGTGGTGAACCTGCTTACAGTTGCATCTGACTTTTGTGTGTAGAAACGTTCTAAGCGCATACTGGCATGGTATCTTGGTTTGAAAACCTGTAAGCACATACGTCTGCACTACCGGTGTTATTTACTATTATGAAAATACGAAAAATTCAATTGCATTTCTGTTTTTCTTAGGTACTGATTTACCGACTTTTAGTCGCATAAATATACAGGGATGACATCTTTGAATGATATCCGTCTATGATATCCATAAATGCTCGTACTAAAACCATTCCTTATACAGGTTATGAGCGCTGACAAAAGGACTTGACAGAGATTGCACCGTAATATTTGCAGGTTTTCGATATGGTCTGTGATTTTCTGAATCTCCTGGAGAAGGACTACTTCGGTCTGACTTATAAGGACGCCGAAAATATCCGGAATTGGGTAAACCTTGAGAAGAGAATCGCAAAACAGATCAAGGCCAGTCCTTGGATGCTCAATTTCGAAGTAAAATTTTATCCCCCTGACCCATCGCAGTTACAGGTGAGCATCGTCTATAATTGCGCGATCTTGTACCAAAGTCAAAGTCACGACTGCACGAGGGTGCCTCACCAAAAACGTGTTTAATAAAAATTTGTTGTACAAAAATAATCTCTATGGATAAATCTGCAAGTATATTTACGGCTTTGATTCATGTGTGCCTCGTAGGATACTAGCCGTTATTTCAAACTTTCTAAGCTCTCACCATTCTTTTGCAGCACTTCAGTGGGCCCTATAGAGATATGAATAGATGTCCCTAAATATTTAGGTTTTTTGCTTCCAAGCTAAATTCTTGCCTTATCGCTGTTGTCAAATTTCAGGAGGACATCACACGGTACCATTTATGTCTGCAAGTGCGCGAAGATATCTTTTCGGGAAAGCTACCATGCTCCTTTGTGACGCACGCCCTACTTGGTTCATGCCTTGTGCAGGCCGAACTTGGGGACTATGATCCGGATGAGATGGGGGCTGACTATCTGTCATCTTTCCGCCTAGCTCCCAACCAAACGCCGGAACTCGAGGAGAAAGTCGTTGAGCTACATCGCCAACATAAGTAAGTGCTATCCTTTTTGACAGCATTGTTTAACTATGCATTTGTCAACTTGTCTGTGCAATGTCTCGTGCTTACCAGTAAAACCCCTCTAGCCACTCAGAAATGTAACTGTAAAAGTCGCGAGCCTAAGTAAAAATTCAAACTTTTAGGTCGTATGTTTCCGTTCATCAAACAACAGAAAAATTACTGTTTTCACGTACCTGTACTAAGATGTGAAAAATGCTAATCTAGATACTCGACACCAGCAGCAATTCATAAATATTTTTATATCTCCCTATTCATCTATTATAAAATAAGGAAATTGCGCGTGCGCAAACAATATCTAAAATGAAATATGACCATGTTCTACTGTTTTGCCACGTTTTCTAGGGGCCAAACACCGGCAGAAGCCGAGCTTCACTATTTGGATAATGCTAAGAGGCTGGCAATGTACGGCGTTGATCTGCACCCGGCAAAAGACTTTGAGGGCGTTGACATCATGCTCGGAGTGTGCTCCTCCGGCCTTCTCGTCTACCGCGACCGGCTGAGAATTAATCGTTTCGCCTGGCCGAAAATCCTTAAGGTGGCCTACAAGCGGAACAATTTCTATATTAAGGTTCGACCCGGGGAATTCGAACAATTCGAGAGTACGGTTGGCTTCAAGTTGGCGAACCACCGCGCAGCAAAACGGCTTTGGAAGACCTGTGTTGAACATCATACCTTTTTTCGACTGATGTCACCTGAACCTGCGCCGAAACCGCGTCTGTTGCTGCCCCGACTTGGGTCCAAGTTCCGTTATTCGGGCCGTACGCAATATCAGACGCGGAAGATCAGCCAGCAAATCGACCGGCCGCCGCCATCATTCGAAAGGACCCTGTCCAACAAACGTTTCTCCTCCAGGAGCATGGACCGTACGTATCTTTTTTTTAAATATTTAGCTTCTCTAACTTCCCATTTCCCTTGACATTCCGGCCCATTTTGCCGTTGTTTTTTCTCTAGATAATCCAATATAAATAATCGTCTCAACACTTAATTAACTGCGTCTCAATGTCCACTCCTTGTCCTTCAAGAATGCTTCTCAATCCCCCAGTCCCCCAATATGTGTGCGTGCCTATAAGAGGCGATCATTGTATAGAGGATATAACGATTCAAAGAGGTAATGTTTTTTAACGGAGTTAGTTAGAAATATGGGACATTTGTTAGCCGCTGTCTTATCCCTCGATTATGCATGAAGAAATTACAACTTAGCTATAGTCCTGTTTGTTGGGTACATGTGCAAATATCTGTGACAAATATTATCAGTTATCCCTAAAATTGTCCTATACATGATGCGCTTTTCACCGTGCATAGAGGAACTTTTAAATAGACAAACCCTCATCGCTTACTTGATGTTACTTCTAGACTCTGTTCTCCAATCTTTTGCTATTATTCTCACCAGTACTATTGTTGCTATTGTTGCTGCCGTCGGCCGTTTGCTTGCTATCGTTGTGTCACCTATCATGTCATCATTACACCATTATACAACAAGCGTTTGGGTGTATTCACGTTTGGCTGCGTGTTTATGTGTGGGTGTGCGTGTGTATGTTCTTTTTATTGGTGGTGGCCGGGTGTGGTCGATGTCGCACTTCATCGTCGTTATTGTGTGCTCCACATCCTTCGTTTTCAGCGCTGAGTTATTCTTCCAGCAAGGATAGAATCTCTGATGGAAGGACAATATCAGCAGGTAAGATCTCTTGAGTATCACGTCACTCAACCATCCCTTTAAAATCGTCTTATAGGATTACGCCGTTAGGTAGACTTTTAGTTAAGCAGATGGTAGAATTTCGATGCAGAATATGCATTGCTTCACTATTTTTGGTTGTTGTATTTCGTTAGAATAATTTTAGAATATAAGTAGATGCCTATGCGTATTCGATAGGGCTTTGAAGTTTCATCATCTTTTTTGTCGAAAATTCACTGTTTAATCACGGCCGCATATAATTTACATATCATTAGTCAGCTGTGTATACTATCGATTTCGTAAATCGGGTTGAGGGACTATACATGTTGCGTAGTTTCTCCCGTTTATCATGCGCTAGTGACGGATTCGCTGGTATCGACTTTTACATAATGTGTGGCAACTAAAATGTCTGTTTGTGTCTGGGTGTATATACTAACGCGAGCGTACACTAATTTAGTACATGTTAGAAACGCTGCTAGTGGTTATATTTTTAACATTGTTCTGTGGTGTGGCACTTCTTTGTTTCGATCTGCTATTATTGTTGGCTTGCTGTTGCTGGCGGTGATGGTGTACCGATAACAACGGGTAAAAAGAAAAATACTCCCCTAAAGCAAATGAGAAGGACAAGCTCGACCATAATATAAGGGGCATAGGCATAGAGGCCCGCATCCCTTTGGGACCCATTATTGGAACTGACGTTCTTTGTTTATCAAGCACCGGTTCGTCTCATATCGGTGCCGCTAGCACAGAGCATCAAGACGTATGCGCCTATCAAAAAGCCGCAAATGAACTGGACAGAAAATGTGTGAAACAAGCGTTGCCTTTTATGAGCAGGAATTCGAAGAGGCAAATGACACGGCAGAAATTACTTCAATTTTGAAGAAGCGCAAAAGGGCTAATGAATATCTTGGAGCCACTCTGAGCAAAAATGCGGCATTGGTCTCGGGTATAAGGAAACGTTTTCGCGCTGACGACTCGCTGAGGGTAGACGAATATCTGTCAAGACTAATTTGTGAGCACAAAGTTTATATGCAACGGAGAGAATTAGAGAAGTTTGCAGAGACGTATAAAGGAACAAATTTGTGCCAGATTACGGATGTAACACGGGTGTCGTCCTCTGCATTTCGTACGTAAAAACTGTCGCTCAGCAAAAAGTACTCTATCTCATTCCTTATCTGTTCTATGTGCCCAACTAGCAGTCTCAATGGTGTAAATTGTTTCATAGGTGTCCCTATGCAATAAATGCACAATCTATGTACGTTTTACCGATACACATTTATATTTTCGCCCTCCAGAGGTGCTTCTGTCAATTGTTCTCTATTTTAATAACTGTTTTTGTGTCTTATATGCGGGGATAAAAAAATCTCAAATTTTTCAAAGATAAGTATGTTAAGGCGTTACACTTCACTTAATTGTAAAGCTGAGGTAACCAACATTTGTTTAAGGAATAAGAATTAGAGAATAAGGATTAAGGAATTTGATAAGGATATTTGGAGAATAAGACATTATTTAGCCAGTTTTGAAATAAATACAGACCTATGTTAAAAGTAAAC
The DNA here is from genome assembly GCA_002081605.1 of Tropilaelaps mercedesae. Classification (NCBI taxonomy): domain Eukaryota; kingdom Metazoa; phylum Arthropoda; class Arachnida; order Mesostigmata; family Laelapidae; genus Tropilaelaps; species Tropilaelaps mercedesae. The sequence continues at coordinate 30,416 of MNPL01007957.1, read as the reverse complement.
CTGGTTGCCTAACTGCACAACTAATAAAAATGAAATGTACCTACATCACCTGATTTTATTCATTTTTAAGTTCTATCCAGTCTTTTCGATTACATAATGAATGTAGATATATTTAGTTATACCAACAAATCAGGTCCTCCCCGCAGCCCCAGTGGCGTAGACAGATTAGAGAAGGCTGATCGTCCTATTCTCTTCATATCCTTGGCTAGTCCCCTATAAACCTCTGTCAAGTGTCCAGTAGCGTTGCCCAGTCAAAGATTGGCTCCCAATTACCATGCACCTCGTATTCACGCGTTCTTTTGCGGTGTGGCTTCCCTTTCAGGTGGAACTCTGCCAAGCAGGAAACAGGATCGTACGTCCCGCAGTCAGGAGCGACTAACGTCACCGACCCTGGAAGAGCGGGAGGACATGCCGAGAATGGACAGGGCTGATCGGGTGGGCGAGCCGAGGACAATGGACCGTGATCGGACGATCAGCGATAGACTAGATCGCGACGTGACTTCACCTACATCGGTTGACGGCGATGCACAAGGAAGAAATAAAGTGAGTGATAGACACTTTATTTGTATAGTGAACTGACTCTAAAGTGCGCTACATGGAAACGGTTTTGTAATCACGCTGTATTAGCGTATAAAGCAGACTAATCGACTTCAAGCTCAGACGGGACGAAAGATAATTTGTACGTAGATTAGTTTACTACACTTTCAATAAACAAAATAAACGAGCCACCTGGTGTGGCCTAAAGATATTTGCACTCAATCACAGCTGAAAATATATTATTATTAATATTAAAACACAAGTACAGCGGCTACGCATGCGACTGCTTCGCTGACTTGAAGACCAGGAAGCGCCAAGGTTCTCACAGAGATTTATGTCGAGGCAGTTAGCAAGATAATAGCAACTAGAGGCCCCTTAAAACAATAACAGGCAGCAATTTCGCAAATGAATAACAGTATTCATGTCAATGCTTTGCGTGGTTTCGGCTGGTCGTACTGCCGTGTGTCAGCTCCTTTCCCGTTTGAGAAGGTAGCTCGTAGGCACCTGGTAGGTAGATAGCGCCTAGTTATAATAGGTAAGTGATTCATAAGCGTCTCTGAGATTTTTCTGGTGAGGTGGGTGGCTGACCCTCATTTGCTGCATCTTGTGTTCTATCGTGTTGATATTGTTTGTCGTTGTTCTCGTGCGCAGAGGCCTGTTGGAGGGGTAGCCGTCATGCTTCCGATGGACCTGAAGTCGGCAGGTACCGGGGCCACTCGCAGAAGCCAGCACGAAGAGTCTCTCAGAAGGTCTCAGGTCGAAGACGTAAGTTCAAGCGGCCAAATCGGTTAGATGAAAAACAACTATGACCGAAAAGAGAAGGAAACACAGAACGAAACGAAATTAAGCGAACCGAAGAGAAAATTGCTAATTAGACAAAGGCGGATCTATGCCAACCACCCACCCCCAGTGTGGCCATTTCTTTGCTTTTTTCATGACATTACAAAGACCGTTGTTAATATTCAAGTAATACCACAAACACATGCGACATTTTTTGCCATAGTAATGTGCACAGGCACACACAAACTTTTCCGCGGAATCCGTACAGAACTAGATGGGAGCTAACACCAGCTGTGTGGCCGGTTTCTACTTTCCCAATAGGGTTTATTGGGTGAACGGTTCACTAAGTCATTTCAAGTAACAGAAAGGAGCTGAAGTGAGCCGTGTTCAGATTCCTTTGCACGGTCGCCAGCTCATGGCTACAACAAAACGCTGTTATTTTTCCGGGTGTGCATCTTTTTAACCCGCTTTTTCTTTTTAAGCCTCTCTCTCTATCACATTAGACTATTGATGAATATTTAATTGAGTTGTTGGTGTCGTTGTTTTTCAAGCAGGCTGACTGTATGCATTCACAGCAAAGTTCGCTGTCTTTTTTAATTCTAGTAACAACACTACCCTCTTCATTGTTCCGGCCATATATTAGGTTCTCTTCTACCTTTCTTTTTTCTTGAATCCCGTCCTCTGTTTCGCTTCAATGGCCACGTCCCAAACCCAACTATTAATAATACTCACTGACAAATACGTCCTGCAAATTTCCACGTAACCATTTCCATATGTGTATACATGTATGTATGTATGTGTATGAGCTTCTGGTTACCTGATTTCGTCTTCGATTTACGAACTCACCATATCTGCGCACCTCCAAATCTAACACAACAGCAATAACCGACGCTGATGAGAGTAATCGAACGGCCAGGACGCCGACCGTCGTCCTAATAACGCACCGTTAACTCTAGTCTAGTTCACGTCTCATTGTAATTGTACAGTTACCGATGTCCGGTACCATAAGCGGAACGCGTTGCCCAAAAAGACTAAAACTAAATCTAAGATCGACGACAGTCGAATGAAGGGATTGCTATCCATTTCGATTCAGATGACCTGAGTATTCAACTCAATGTAGTGAGCAGACGACCCTCAGAGCAAAATTATGTTCTATTGCAGGACACGCTCGCTTAGGATTTTCTTTTTTGTCGCTTAGACGTCCGATGTAGAGAGACGATATAGCTATGCCGAATGTCGAAACAACATTGACCTGACCTTGAGTTAATGATGGCGGTGCTAGCGATAAAACAAAGTCAAAACAACTACTACTATTACACATTATGCTATGTATATAAGGAGAGTAATGATGATGGTGATAACCTTCGCGTTAACGATCGTGATCAGAATTACTAACCAATCGCTTGTATTTTTTCTTCCTCTCCCTAACCCATCTGCATGGTCCGCTTGCGCATGGCGACGAATGACTTTCAACAACTCTTTCATTTTATCGCTACTTATATCAAAACGAAACAACTAATACCGAAAAAACAAATGCATAAAAACACGTTGCTATCGAAAAACAAACAAACAAACAAAATCATTTGGCATGACCAATCATCGGGCGCGTTGCATGCAACTCCCTAACAACTTGGTCACTGAATGTGGGCGGGCATGAACGGTGTCAAACAACGGTAATCTTCCTGGCAACGGCAATACGGTGGCAACGGGGTGGGACAATCTTCTCGGTGTCCGACGGCGTATGACCTACTGACCGTTGCTCATCGATTGGTTGGGTTGCCCAAACGCTGCCTGTGGGCTCGCATATGGGCGACGTATGGTCCTGGTCTGTGGCCGTAACAACAGAACGGTTCGGGGATCACCCTCACGAAATTGAAGAGGACCCCGCTGCGCGAAGACACTATGGGATCTTCCGTAGAAGACTCCGCCGAGTATGTGTTGGCACCGGACCGTCCGACAGACCTTAATCATAGCGAGAACGGAGTCATTGCCGAGGCGCTGGCTAGTCAATCTGAACCTAAACTCTCTAACGTTGAGACTGAGTCGAACGAGGGGGTCGGTGTTGCCGTATCCGAGGGTTTCTTTGCTCAGAAAGTGACGGGATGGGAGCCGCCCGCCCATACGTACTCCATCGATCCCGTCATGACGGGCGCCCGTAAGAAGGACAAGACGGCACAACAACGGCCCCCTCTACGGCACATTTACTCGGAAGGCCACATAGCTTCGGTGCCCCTCAAAGGGTTGGCCGACCAAGAGGTGGTTAAAAATGAGCTGGACAAACCCACTGAGCGTATGGACACACTCGAGGAGGAGCACAGCTCCGACTCATTGGCACACTCGGTGGCAGTTAACCGAAAAGAGAATCTAAGCAGTTTACACCTCTTAAAGGACGAACACCCCGTGACAAGTACGCCGCGTCCGAGCGGTGGCGGGCCCAGGGTGCCCCCGCAGCCCGAGCGAACCTCAAGCCCAATTCATGGTGGACCTGGTGGGCCCGGAGGGCCCGTCAGACAAGGGGGCTTCATTAGGCAGGCCACGCCCTACACGAAGGAGTACATGTACGAGGTTAAGCCCGATGAGCTACGCGACCAGCGCACAAAGTCCCCGTTGGGATTCACCTACACCGAGTCCGGACGGGAGAGGACGACCTCACCTGGATCCCTAGACGCTGACGCCGGTAAGGTCGAGAAGGGGCTCGCGTTCACATATTCACCATCCGGTGCGCCCACGAAATCGATTCTCAAACAGCCGACGTCCGCTCATGATCGTTCCTCATCGAGTCTCAACGACTCGATGTCGATGTCGAGAAGTTTCGGATCGACACCTCCGACATCACCGACGAAAGCGCAGACCGGCGATGTATACTCACGACCAACCGCCGCCCCTAGGACCGTGCCTTCCTCGAGGATATCGGCCACCACTGCCCCGAGCAGTAAACCGCCCGTCGCTCAGAAGCCGTCAGCCGTATCGAAGGGCGGTCGTGGCAGGGCAGTTACTCCGTCATCCCAGAGGGACATCGACTCCAGCAGCGGCGACGAGGACGAGAGTAGCGATGAATCGCTCGATGAGTACCGTCAGGAACGTCCACCGAGTTCGGCCGGCGTCGTGAGCGGCAGGTCGCCGTTAGACACTAGCGCCGATTCCGGACGCAAAGTGTCAATCACCAACCCGCCGGTCACCTCAACCCGCACTTACCAAACGGAACGCGACAGCGGCAGGGACACAAGAGGGGGTACGCCGCAACAAGAGGAGTACTACGCCACGCCGAAGTCGGCCGTCGTTAAGAGCTACGAAGGACCGGCGAAGCGTAGTGTGACGACACCCGTGTCCTCCGACCGAAGCTTCGACCGCAGTTTCGACTCTGCCGGCGGAAAGGTGACCACCGCTAGCTACTCCAGCACGCATCGCTCCGCGTACGGACAGCCTGCATCGTACAAGGTGCTTATCCCTTTTATTTTCAGTTATCTTCTTTGTTATTGATCGGTTGAACCGTTTTATACGACTCTCATGGCTGTGTCACAAGTTCATGGATGTGCGCACGTGTTTATTGCTCGCTCGTGTGACTTTTGTATTGAGAGGTTGCCTTTTTTTGATTACGATTTGACCAAATGGTCGGGATGCCGGTTTTTTTGCTGGTTTTGTTAGATGAGCAGACTGTTCTTGAAGCAAATATATTGTTGATGTATAGCGAATGTTTGGTGTGTTATTGAACAGTCAGATAATAGTTACCTTGTTATTAGGTTGCACATAAAGCGCCTCAGGTAGTTTCGGAGGTTATTCCTTGTTTTGTGAAACAACGTCTGAAAAATCGTCTGACTAAGCTCACTTGCACGGAATACGGTGTATGCACTATCCTTCAGGAAAAGATCGCTCATTTTGGCTATGCAATGTTTTGCTACTCATGATGAAACACACACGTGACCTCCTAGGAACGGCATGTTTGTAAACATAAGGCTGAACCATCCCCACAACCGCCTTGCCCCATCCTTTGGATAGCGAATTTCTTAAGATTGTTAGGTTTGGCCTAACATTGAACACGTTGATTTCTGCGTCTTGTGTTTAATGACTAGCCTACACTTGAATTTACGTTTAGTTTTTTCGCGCAATTAACCGTACCTTGATCTCTGTAGCAATGAACATTTGATATAAACATGTCTAACTTAGGAAGATGACTTGCTAACCTCACTTGTTCATCCAGTGGACTTAGTCTTGTCTTGACAATTTGTCATTAGCGCGATTATCATGAGCGGTAATCCGTGGAGGCTTATTGGCTCGACACAGCATCTTGGGCACAGGCACGCACCCAATTGAGACTGGCTATGTAGGAGCAAACCTGAGACGTGAAAAATATAGAAAGAACAGCATATGAAGTAGCAAACACAGTAGACAATTTAGAGTAGCCAGCTTTCAAGAGCAGCTTTACAGGTGATTTTAGTGAAACACTGCGTCCAGGGCCTCAGCATTGGTCATCCCAGTTTCTCTCTTTATTTCATGTCGATATTAGTCGAGTTCGGGATAACTTCGAAGCATGGAACAAGTAAGAAGCAAAGACCCAACGATATCACTGCAGGATACCGTCTAACCAACCGAAAAAAAAAACCTAAGAAACTAGATATTAGCTTCTTTTATGCCTGTCTGAGGAAGATCCGCTCCCTTACCTAATGTTGTATGATGAAGTCGCACGGGCGCTTAATTCCCCCAGTCCGCGTAGCTCCAACTACAGAACAGTCATTCCAATAAAACTTCACGCTAGCCACTAATATCGATGTACCTGCATTATACATTGTTGTTGATGACCTTCTACTCCGTTTGACTCGTACGAATCTCAGCCGGCGTACTAAACATGTTGACACGTACGTGTGCTAATAGCCTAAATTGTTACGAAACACAGCAAATCAATAGAGACCGACATGGTATGAGGTGTGAAACGACGGATGTGTGACTGATTCGCGTCTCTCCTCTGATTGTTTCCTTATGGTAAACTTGTTTGGCGTTTCTTATTGCCATTGTGGATGACCTCAAGAGTTATTCTGTCCTTGTGTCGATGTTGTATTCGATGCACCTGACGTCAGTTTCCCTCTCGGTGATTGATAATTGACTGAGCTGACCCTGCTGTTGAACCCTGGTCGGTGAGTGAGCAATTGGGTGTGCGTGTGTGTGTGTGTGTGTGTGTGTGTGTGTTCACTCTGGCGATATGGAGTAAGAGTTGAATGAGGCTTGCACTAACACGAGAGCGCGCGCCCCCAACCCCCAGTACCGACAGGACTCGAAGGACAAGTCCAGTTCAGGCCCCGACACAGTAGGTTCAAGTTCGAGCCCGGCCAAGGACAAGGAAACCGGTAGGGGAACAGCATCGCCTCCGGGATCGCTTGGAAGACAGCACGAACAACAGCCAAAATCGCCCTCGATGTCGTTCGACAAGGACAACCAGGTAAGTTTAACACAGCTCAACAACTCGTAAGCAATCGTCATGATCAATGTGCTCAACACATCAGACACCACTGGGCTCAATAAAATAAATAACAATTGACGTAAAGCAAGAGTTCATGACTTTACCATAATATTATGCCTATGTATACGCATCCATGTCATATAAATATTCCGATGCTGCGTTTATGGACATTAACGATGCTAACTGATGCACCAACCGAAATTTATTCTAGAAGATGGACAGCATACTTTACGAATATGATGCGTAAGATTATCGAACTGAATTCCTTTCTTATTTAGCAGATAGTTACTTGTTGCCTGAAGACGTATCTGCGCATACGGAGTACTTCGATCTGCCGTTATGGACCTACAATTTTTGGTTTAATTTCAGTATTATACATCGACCATGTCCTCAGGGCGAATGGATTCCTCGGCTGGGTCCGCCCCAAGTCCTAGCAAATTTTCCGCCAGCCGAGATAGTGGCCTCATGTCAGGTGTAACTGGAGATAGTACAGGTCCTTCACCACAGGTCACTTCAGCAGGGTTGGTCTACGACGAGCGAAGTGGTGAATACACTCGCTACTCTACGACCACTCAGCAGCAACAGCAAACGCTCGTTACGGAACACATTGCTTCAACCGGACGCGTAATGGCCGTACCCGTTGATCAGCTCCCGGTATGTGAGCACTTCCTTGCTGCCTTGACAGTATATATATATATACTTGATTTGTGATGGTGTGTATATATATATATATATACTCGATTTGTGACGGGGTACTGGATGAACGTTTATAATTGCATTTACATTATTATTAAAAAAAAATTTAGAAAATATGTACCATAATAAGACTCTTGAAAACGATCAACGCTAACTTCTGCCGGCGGCAATCCGTTTGTGCTTATGAACAAAAACTAATCTGGACTATGCATTTCTCTTGTGTTTGGTACTAAAGCAAACGATTGTCAAGACCGAATCGATGAAGTATGATCCCAGCAGTGCTGGAGGCCTATCAGGGTCCGGAGCAACGGGAAGTTCGATGGCGACGAAGACGGTGCCGGTTGTCTCGACGGAGACACGCAAGGTGGCCTACTCGGTAGATCCTCTGGGGGAGGACGGTTTGCCATCCGGTGGTCAATACTCCACCACAAAGGTGACTACCCAGCACGTGCCGCCGCATGACATCTCCGTCGAGCAGGAAGGCGAAGTGAGTAGCAAACTAGAAATAGAGATGCACAAAACGCGGTGAGGTGTCATGTAGATACACATGGGCAAATATGATTATGCTTTTTTTTGCGAATTTTTTCGCATCTTGTCCGGCAGTTCTGGATTTGCGGACGTATCACATTTGTGGTCACACTAGTTATTAGTTTTGTATTTGCACGGGAAAATAAAGGCTACGTAGGTTTATTCCGGGCTTTTGAACTAGGATTGTTGAGTTTCCTCTCGTTTTCCAGCAATCTATCATTGTCACAGCCATATCATAAAATAAAACGCTTCAACTTAAGGGAGACGCTGTTTGACATTTGAGGTAGCCACTTTTTGTAGCGGCGTATGCTAAAATGCTACTTTATATGGTTTAGGTAATATCACAGCAGACAATTTCGTCGAAGACGCGCACAGTAGAAACGGTGACGTACAAGATGGAACGGGACGGAGTGGTCGAAACGCGCGTGGAGCAGAAGATCACAATACAAAGCGACGGAGATCCCATCGACCACGACAAAGCACTTGCCGAGGCTATTCAGGAGGCCACAATGATGAACCCTGATCTCAAGGTAAGAAAACAACAAAGTGTTGTTTCGGAGAGATAGCGGAGCTATTTCTTTTTTCAGGGGAAGGGAGCAATGACACGCGATTTCGTAAATACTAGTCGACCTTTCGGGGCACATATTATCATAATACACGCACCAGTCTAACGTTTGCCTTTACTCATGTACCTGTTGTGTTCCGTGAAAATATTTAGGTGGAGAAGATCGAAATCCAGCAACAAGGTGGCAACTGATAAGTCGGAAGCGGACATATGGATGATGTGGTTAAAATTATGGTCAAACTAAATACAGCCAGAAATCCGCAATCCGCACAGTGGAAGCCCCGTTCGACCATCTCGCCTTGGCTCGATAAGCTCTGCCCCGATCTGATAAAAAGCTTCCGGTGTATGCAAGCCCAATTTACAGATGTAGAAGCTCTAGCTTCGGCGGTGAAGGGCCATTGGAACCTCAACTAACCATGAAATGGGCCTCATGTACGAATCCCGTATTGTGCGTCAAAGGCTATATCCACATACGAGCATTGACTAATACACGCATACAAGCTGGTACAAAAACAAAAACGATTATTATATCCGTAACTCTAATGAGTATAATTAACAGATTCAGGCACTCTGAGCGCTTCTGGAAGTTGGTGTCCGAAATCCATCAGAGTTCATATACCTACTCAGAGATTCGTATCGTATCAATTTCACCCGTCCGAATAGAATAGCCGTATTCATTGACGCGTTCCTTTGTCTGTTTGTGTTTCCTGATTGAAACCGGTGATCAATATGAATTAGACTTAACGTTGAGAGCAAGATTGTCTACAACCGAGTAATTGTACAAATGGAGGAGCTAAGTGGGGTTGGGAAACATGGCCAGAGGTATCAGAAAGGATACGGCAGATGATGAGGTCATGCATGATACGAAGGGAAAACGAGCAAAGAAAACGAGGGGAGTACTTTTTCTCCATGGAGATTTTTTACGCACACGTACAGTAATAACGATAATATGGCAATGATGAGCAAGGATTCGAGATGATCTTGCTTTGGTCTGCTTCGTTCTGTGACAGAGACCATGTCCACACACAAACCCCAGATCATACAATGAGAGGAGCCAAGAGGAGCAAGAAAGTACAGGTCTGACAAAGACAAATTTGAGATAGAAACGAGTGGCAGAAGAAGTCTTAAGGAAGCTCAACCGTACTGAAATAACGAATGCTTATCGAGGCGGTCAGGGTGGCGCCCCGGTAAAAGGGACGTGGCCAATCAAACGCTGGAGCAAGACCTACTCAGGAATACCGAGCAGCGAGTGATGAATAAGCTAATTGGTCCCCTTTGTCCTGTGCGAACGCCGTACAGATGCTGCCGCGCCCACCGAAAGAAGCGGACAAATGTGGAGCAGTTCGAGCAAGCAACAAATAAACAACAAGCATCAACAATAGACAGTGACATACGATGAAAGACACATACATATACTTACACACTACAAGCATGGACACCCCAAGCGCCTCAACTTGATAACTCCTAGAACTATTATCTCCATACTTACTAATTTTCATTGCCGTTTAATCATCGTCATTGACGGTTAGGCGTCGCCTATTCGTTTGGGCGTCCTAGAAGATGTCCGTTCCCCGCCCAAAACCCGGTTACATAGACGAAGCTAGGAAAACAAGAGAAACAAGTGAGTAGGTAACAATTGACAAGGTAGAAAGACACTCGCGATAATGGGACGGAGATGATACGCTGCCTCCGGATTCCGTTGTACAGGTATATGAAATTTGAAACACTTCAGGAATAGCCGTACAAGATAATTAGCTAGCACACACTGCTACCTGTTTTCAGGGATAAGTAAGTCTTAGCCGTAGATGAAACAATGGTGTGACGGCCGGCCATGATGATGACGCTATTATTGGAAAAAAAATAACATGGAAGCGATAAAATGGAAAGCTATAGAAGCAAAAAAGTTGTCTAGAAATAAAGAGGAGGAAGAGAGAGGGGGAAAGGAGACAGTCCATAGAACGACAACATCGATAACAACAATGTAAAAGTGCAATTGTGCCCGATATCACCACATACAAGAGCGGAGCGGTGCAGAACGAGGTAGGGGCCATAATAATAAATGTCTCCTGCGAGCATAAGTAATATACGTTAACTACAACGGAAGAAACACATTTTTTCATCATCATACGTTGCGCATGCATATATGTATCTTAAACATGCATTCATATAAATATAATTATTATACAATTACAGAACGGGCGCCCTCGGAAAAACCCACCAGGTTTTGCAATTTTAGCCAATATCGTCGATCGTCAGGGAAAGGTCATATAGCGAGAAAATGCTATAACTTGGCGAAGCTCTACTGTGTTGCTATAATACGTGAGCCCGCAGCACACGTTTATTCTTGTGGTGCTGACCACAATTTTGGCAAGCACTTTCACGCTACCACAGATTGACATCATCAACAATATTGGTCTTACGAGGAATCGAAACATAGTCAGGTTACGAGCGCGCAATTGAGAGCTAGATAGAGAGACAAGAGACGAAGCACACAGACGTTTGTCGTGTTCTCGTCGTCGTTGGTTAGACGAAGCCATATATACACATGCATAGGAACAGAGCTCTGGCACGCACTCGGACCAACCGAGGTTATGATGCATCGCATGAAGAACACATGGTATTGCGTAAGAGACGGTTCGTGCTACGTGTATCCGCATTTCGTGGATGTTTCGTAGCGCGCACACAGAAAAAATGATACAGACAGAAATATATATATATATAGAGAGAGACAGACAGAGCCAACCTCGAGGAATAAATGAACGTTAAAATGGGGTGGTATAAAAGTGCGCAGCTGCAAGGATACACGATGTATGGTGATTGTGTGGTTTGCCTATAAACAAACAAGAAAAAATAAAAACTAACGATAACAAGCATGGAATTGGCTATGATGAGGCAGCGAAAACTAGCACTTTCGTACACGATGACGAAGAAATATTAAGAGAGAGCAGAAGAATATAGGAACTATACAAGTTGCTATGCGACTAATAATAAGAAAATGGAACAGAATTGGCGAACAGAAACTGACATCAGGCGACAGCCGCTCTTCTCCTCTATTTCGATTTTTATCCCCGCTATACCGAAGCTGAAACAAGCTTAAGGTAATGTCAATCATTTTATCAGCTCGTATTTAATTTTTCCTTGTTTTTAGTTGAATGTACGTCTTTGTTTCGTTTTGCTTTTTCGTTTTACGTGTTCAGATGAGTGTTCATTTGCATATGTACTGCATTTGGGAGAAAAAAAGCCGAGTGAATGAGAGCGTAATCGGCTAGAATATGATGAAGAATAATTCCGCGCTGACAGACTATTGATCATGGTTTAAAGCCCGGTGTATTAAAGGATAGTCGTTAGACTATTGACTGCCAACAAAAAGTTGCACCCGTTGAACGATGAAAGCGAGCAGCGGGCAAATGAATGAAAAAATTATTGATTCACTATAGGTTACGGTTTACACGATGTGAAAATCATTAGTAGGAACTCATTTTAACAGTCATTCAATAATTATAGTTATTATTATCGCTATTATATTAACTGATGATACATAAAAAAAGTAATAATATAATACCAGAAAAACTGTTATTATACTGACCGCGATGACATTTTCGTGCTCGTCTCCGATTATCTTAGTAGAACGTTGTTGCGTTTGACAACGGGACCACCACCGAGCTTCGCTTGACATTTATAACGATAAAAATAATAGTAATAACTATAGTGGAAATATACTAATGACCCACCTTGATTTTTCTTCTATTTATCGGTTGCTTTTATATATAATATAAATACATGGATGATGAGCGTAACTATCTATCATTATATACATCTGTAGTGAGCGTGTACGTGTGTATGCAAAGAAGAATAAATATATACCGCTTTTTCTTCTATTTTCACTTGTTTTTAATAATAGAAATTACAGTAATATTATTATTGACTTAAATGTATAACCAACTACTTCGAACTGAGAGAGGTATTACAGCAACAAACAACAGCTAAACAAAAACATTTTTCAAGCTCGTCATTGGCACGTATCGCTTCGGAACAACACATTTGAATAAAACCTAATGGAGTACCGCTTGTAATTGTTTCTAGACCTCAAAATCCCTATTTTGCTGCTTTCCATTTGGTACATTTTACGTCAAAAAATAACATGTTAGCTATCGTCTCAAGTACCGCCCCTTAGATAAAAACCTAGCCAGAATAAAAAAACATGTTCGGCATATGACCATCCGAGAGATAACTAAACAATTATCTAAAATGAATCACTATTGTTCATTTCGTTTATTGTTTTCTTTCTATCTTTCATTATTTACTCCTTTTCAGAAATGATTTATTTGAAACCAGGGTTGCGTGACCGCGCATTACCGATGCCCACGCTAAACGCTATTTTTTCGTTCAGAGTAAAATTGCAGCAGTGGTAGAGACAGCAAATGGGTAGCGATTGACACGATGGAAGGAAAGAATCAGCAAATGAGCAATGAGCAGCCCTTATGTTCTTCATATGGCTATACGACTATGAGATGGATTCCAGCATAAAGTGAAACTTTACGGTAGACGATAGCTAACTTTACGCACACATAAATGGCTGCATCTGTTAGCTATGCAGCTGCTATTCTGGCTCCTCTGCTAACCAAACATAAATGGCATAGAATCACTTCAAAAGAATTAATTGTTGGTTGTAGAAAATGTTTGCGCGATAGGCTGCAGAGACACAGAGCGAGGTGGCCAGGCTTAACCATGCCACGAAAGCAAACTGAATGTTCGGCTACATGCTACATCACAAATGAAATGCCCCCTGCTGTTGTAGACGACGGCAATAGCAAACAAGAACAGATAAGAAGTGATACAGATGATGAATAAATATAAGCTTTTTAGGTCTAGCTTTGTGTTGCCATTTACATAAGGAGAACTCTCTCTTTTTTCTAATACTGACCATGTTCCCGTCTGGATAAATATTTTTCTACGACGTGTTGTACTCTTCCAATAAGGCGAGTCCAATATAATTTTTTTAAAGTGTTTAAAAAATGTCGCTACCAGAGCACGTACCCGTTGTGTCTTAATGAACAGTTACAGTCCTTAGCTATCATTACTCAAGTTGAACTTGACTAACTAAAAGTTGGCAGTACACAATATCTTATTTGCATCCAATGGCCTTTAAATGTAAATATGTATATCCCTTTTACGTAAATCTAATAAGCTACCAAGGTTAAGGAAAACTGGCAAACAAAAGCTAAAAATCTATTTCAATTAGAATCGGATTATTATTTTCAAACCGAACTAGAAACCCCAAGTAAGATTTTCGATTGTTTCAAAGAGAAAAGTTCAGTCAGAAAATAGTTTGGTGATGTTTACGCGTAAATTGAATGCTCTATGGAGGTAAGTTGTACACGCGTGGTACCTCTGCGGTACATTTTTGATACATTCTAACACGCTTATGGTAACTTCCTGATAGTATGCGATACCTTTACGGCACGCCATTATTACTCCTGTTGTGGTTCTTGCTATTATTATATCGTTCATTCACTCATGTTACAATCACAGCGCTCTCCACAGTTAGGTATCAGCTTACTCAAAAAATGATCCCGCCTATCGCATCGGACGTAATTAAAAAAGGACCACATTCAACCTGAACGTAATGTCTATTGTTATAAATTCCCCTAAGAACCCTAAAAGGCCGAGTTTGATTATGTTTGGGGGTTTGCAATTAACCGTTAGTTAGGCGTAAGCAGATAAAACTGTCTTCGCTGAATACTTCGTCCAAAAACCTTGGCCGCTGTACTGGCTTTTGGATCACACCAGAGTTGCCATACTCAACACGCCTAATCACACACTAAATTTTCAGACTCAATGTCCATTTGTTTTTAGAGCTCGAAGCATTACTACCTTTGTAGTCTTTGTAGTAATTTGCTATAACAGATATGTACCTTTTTTTCCTATGCGTCACCGCTTCGTACATCTTAACGTAGTATCTGTCTTTTAATGTGATGAAAAATAATTGAACACACATTTACTATGATTTCCTGACATAAAACACACTGTAATCAATGTTTTCATGTGTTTATGCTGGCACGGGTTGCCATGCGGATTTAAAGCTCATCCGCCTCGAGTTCCTGCAACTTCACTGCTCAGCCGCTGGCCCCTACCTCTGACAGCCAGTGCAAACCCTTGGATATCAGCCGAGTTTTCGGTGAGGATTCCTTGGTAGCCGTCCTCACTTTCTCCACCCCGAAGGGTCCTTGTTCGTGAAGACAAGGTCTTCGAGGAGGGCATTTACCCTCCTCTTCGCCTGCACAATGCGTGCGACTCATCGGCCTCGTCACCCTCCCCTTTCTGCACGGCCAGCGCTCTTCCCGTCTGGGCTCTTTTCTGACAGCGTTTTCCGCAACCCCAATCCTCCTCCCTGCGGGAACTGGCGGAGAAGGGAGGCGCCGGGGTGTTAGTAGATTCCCTGGCAGGGAAGTTGTCCGTATTCCTCCCCCAGCCCCTCGCCGTCGAATTGCGTTGCTAATGTTATGAAGCGCCGTTGCCGAGAGTAAAATGGGCGGCCGCAAGAAGTTGGAGGCGGCGCCGAACCGCGCCCATGTGCGTTAGGAAGAAGTAGGCGGAGTGAAGTGATGTGACTCGAAGTTGGTGTAGGCGTGCGTTTTGGACACTACGAGTTTGGGCGTATTGACGCCGCCGTAATGTGTCGGCTATGCCATTGGGAGGGGTATCTGGGGCGGTCTGATGGACCTGTCTTCGTAGATGGCCGTCTCATCGAAGATTTCCCTTCCAATAAGGGATGAGTCTCGGGCGGACGGCCGAATGGAGACTGGACGGCATAGAGGGATCCAGCAAGCCAAGTACCCAGATAGATGATGGCTTCGCTAAGAAGTCGTCCTACCAGTGGTTCCCGTCTCAAAGATTCGTAAAACATATATGTATTTGGAGAAAAAAAATTAGTATCGCGAAAAGAAAGGTGAAGGACATAAGGACACAGAATGTTATGGAAAAGAAGACAATAACTGGTTCGCTTTAGAGCTTTCTTGCTGGCCAAATTGACCATATTGAGAAACGGACCAAACGAAAGCTTGGTACGACAATTCAATTTGTCAGTCCCTTTGCTATGGCCGGACGCTTTCTTAAAGGCCACCAGTATTAGGGGCTAGTGCTTCTCCCTTCGATAGTGTTTCATCTATGTGATTGTAGAGTAATCCCGCCTCCATTTAGTGCTAGTCCTGTCCCC
>MNPL01007956.1:5848-18065 GCA_002081605.1 Tropilaelaps mercedesae | reverse complement strand
CCACCCACATACACACACACACACCCACACACACACCCACACCCACACACACACACACCCCCACCCACCCACATACACACACACACACACACGTGAAACGAAGAGATGGTAAGCGTAACAATTGAAAAACACAATATTGGTCAGTACAGCTGTATGCCAAACAAAAAGCCAATCACGCAAAGCTACACAGAAAGCAAATAATTCATAATACGGCTGATCAGGATGAACGATTCGTCAGGAAAATTTAATAACGAATCCAATTGACATACTAGACTCATACTACTGTGGCTAGTTCGTATAGAGAAAATGTTGATGAAAGCTAAGATGGTTGATTTGACTGGGCAGAAACGGGGGCAGAAACGGGGACAGAAACTACGCGCAGATGAAGGAACTTGATCCACAAACTGTCGAAGCTACCTTAATACTAGTACATGTAGGTAGATATTCAGTTTTAGAACATTGTTAGAACATGTTGAAGGAAGCGCTTCAAGTCTACGCTACGTGCGCACGTTTAGAGCTATTTCCAGGGATCTAGGTTTTCTCTTAAAGCGGCCTCCCGCTCTAGTTGGTTTTCATTTGCAATTAAACGAAGAAGCGGATATCAATAGCCCAATACGTGTATGGCTTCGGCCCGCCTTAGGGTACCGTTATCAGGTGTTTCATTAGGACTTCCTAGTGACCACCCCTCGAGATTTGCCAGCTTCAGGGGTAAGACCTGGGTGTCAACATACGACGCTATGGACGGAGATCTTCACGCGTCGGAGTGAGCCATAGAAAACCGCGGCGTGAACTCGAACGCGACCCCAACCGCGTTCCCAGCCGAGGAGCTAACACTAACTCAAAGAACTTTCTACCGAGAGGTGTAATAAGAGAATGCTCAAATAGATGATGGTGCCTATACGAGCCAGTGCTTAGCCAGTGCACACTCGTTCCTCTACTGTTACATGCCCTGATCTGCATATATAAGTCTATACGGCCCCGCCTCAACCTATAGAGTCTTCCGGGCCTTTATAAAGAACTCGGGACAACCTTTTATTGTGCAGATGACACTCGGATTAGACAACGACGACGACGACGCCGACCAGCCAGGATGAAGAAGACCTCATTACGGCCCATTGAAGAAGGTCTCGAACAGTCTAAATAGATATATATCTTCCGCTGCGAAAATTAAACCGCCCGAGGATAGCGGTTTTAACGTCAAGATCAAGATAGGTCCCCTTCACGGAGAATAATTTTTATTAGAGTTCATGCACAAGCAAATAAATCGGTAACAGGAAAGCGTAGTTCCGCCCTGCATGCGGCGACGGATTTAGCCGTGTACAGTTTTTTGTACTCGTTGACTGAAGTTCATCGGGCCACTCTTTTATTTAAAGGTCACGCTAAAAAGAACGCAAACATTGAGCTCAACGTTTAGGGAGTTCTTCATCTCAAGGTAAAATGAGCGCGCGTATTTTCGACCAGAGCCCATAATAACTAACTTCATAGGCGTAAGCCTATCTTCGTGTGACCAAAATCTTTTCTCTGATTTGGAGAAGATTCTCGTACGATTTTCGACCGTTGGCTCAAAACGACGACTAACGTTGTTCCCCTTCTCCCCTTCGTCGCCGATGTCGAATGGACTTCCTCGGCCCTTGGAAACGGGAGATTGCGTACGAGTTGCTCAAAGTGGGGTTGGTCAACCCAAAGTCAGGCCAATATCGGTGGCCTGATTCAGTGGAGCCAATGTGAGGTTCACGCAGTTATTCCATCGTGGGGGTCGAAGATGTGGTGGCCCGTTCCCGCGCTCTTTCTATCTGATTCTTCGACAATTCTCTCGCGCGCGTTGTTCCTACATCTCTATCTTGGAAGAGATTCTCCATTGGCATCTCCTCAACGACGATCTACGCGTAACGCCACTGTCCCACACAGGTTCGTTCGGCCTGTGCAAAGGACATCTTGAAGGAGGGCGAGGTGCGTAAGCGAGTCGAACATCCAGTTTGTTGGCAATGTCGCAGACTTACCACACTACAATGCGAGCCAACCGAGAGAGAACTTGCCACTGTGTCCCATCGATGAACCAACTACAGTAGATCTACACCGACACACACAGAGCGCGAGCGAGATAGGTAGACAACCTCGCAGCCACTAGGCCGCCGTCAGGAATTTCAATATCGCCAAAAGTGGGAGTCAGTGAAAAGCAGCTCCTGCTATGAAGAGGAGGCGGAAACCAAAATATCGTCTCTCGTAATGCTGAGCATCGTAGATGGGCAGCAAGAAGTCGAGGCAAGAAGGGAAAAAGCCCACCAACGGCGTCTTGGTATCGGAGAAGCATCTCGATGTTGCTGCTAACGGTGCAAGTTTGTACGTTTAACATAGTAGATATGCATAGCCTTCTCTGGCCCTGTTCAGACGGAGTTCAGACGTAGGGAGTGCTTGATCAGCTCTGAACTTGCTCCATAACTGGGCGTTCAATTACGTGGCCAAAGCTCGAGCGGGAGCATGTCAGGGTGGTAAACATAGCGGGCAGAGAGTTCCACGACTCTCTTCTCGTTAACTAATCGCTTGATTCGAACTAATCGATTGATTATTAGTAGAAGCATCAGCCTTAACGAGCACCTCGAAACGGCGGTTTCGTGAACTCCACGTGACACTTCAGATGAACTTTTACGTGACCTTCAGAAGCAGAGTTCTTTGGAGCTTTGAAATGCGTTCAGCTGACTGGTGCGGCGCAGATGTCGCTGTCCTGATTGTCACAAATACACCCCCCTGGAATCTCTACAGTTTCGACCTTGAATCAACAACATCCGTTCTGTCACTGGGAGTGAACGTGATAAAGAGTTCCATTTATCAACCGTTACCCCCCTCGTTCATCGATCATCCATTTGGACCGGCATTGGGATCGTCGTTTTCAAGACATGATCGCTCTGTTTATTTAAGGTTTTTGCACCTAAAACAACGCAAAATCACTGCAGATGCATGACGCTCGTTGTGTCATGCCTCCATAATATTTAAGGCTGCTTTTTTACATTTTATTTTTGCCCTTCCTAACTAACTAACTAACTATCGACAGACACCATCATCGAATTGACGCGCCAATCGTTGAAGACCGTTGTTGAGAACGAATTTATGCGCCTCACGGCTGTAGCGCTTAAAATGGCCAGGAGGCGTCTGAACTTTGTTTTTTTTTTTCTAAAACTGCTTAGATATTTCGTCCTTCCTCTTCGATGCCCTTGGCCTTCTGTTTCTCAGGCACGCGCAGAGGCGCTCGCATTTCCGTCGAGATTGCACGCAAAAGCCTTTTATGGAAATAAATTCGTCAACAGGGACCGTTTCGTTTCTCTTTTCGTATCTTCCGCCAGCTGTCTATTGCCGCGGCAACTTCTGTTCGTGATGATCTCCTCCGTGGGCGTAGGGGGAATAAATAGTAGGATAGGCGGGAAAAGGGGAAGAGGGGAAGATCTCCTTCGGTGGGACTTTTCGCGAGTCTGAGCAGTCGAACGAAGGAGTTCGAGTTAAAGGAGCAGAAGTGTGGTGCGACCGTGGACGAAAAGCAGCAACGGGAGCGCCGCCTTTGGCCTCAACACCGCCCCCGCGTCGAAGTTGTCGAGTCGATGGGGTAACAAATATAAATAAAACCTTCGCCGCCGCCGCCGCCGCCGCCGCTACTGCTGCTCGTCCCCGTTCCCCCATTCTGTTACTTCCTATGTGTCGATGAAGCGCGAAAGGTCTTTTGGTCAATTCCCTAAGGGATATGACAAGGTAGTGTGGGTAACCGGGCCGATGCAGCCTCGGAGTTCCGTCGGGAACAGACATCACACAACGCTTCAACGTCCGGGAGTCTGGCTGAAGTTGAGAATTGGCCTCCTGAACCCCACAATTCTCCTATTCCCTACCTGACAACGGCCAAACCGTCATAACATACGAGCGGAGAACACGTTACACGAAAGTTGCCAACAGTGCAGCACAGCCGTGAGAGTACGTGAAGATGCTGATGAGAAAACCGGATTTGCTGCTGCTGCTGCTGCTGCTGTGGCTGCTGCTGCGGCTGCTGCTGCTGCGGCTGTTGCTGCTGCTGCTGCTGCCGTTGCTGCTGCTGCTGCGGCTGTTACTGCTGCTGCTGCTGCTGTTGCTGCTGCTGCTGCTGCTTGTAATGGGTTGGAGTGGTGGAAATTGTCACCACTGGCTAACGTTGAGCAAATGCATGCATATATCGAGAGGTATAGTCAGTTGAAGTGAATAGGTACGATGATGAAAAATCGACGATGTTGTCACATTATGCCTCGGCATTCGATTAGTCGCTCGCTCCCACGTCTACTGTATGGATCCGAAGGCACGTTTTGTCCCTGATGGATAGGACATATTTCCTATAAGAAGTGTTGATGAATTGTATCTTTGTGAAAAGAATAACGCCGATAGCTAGAATAAATAACGACACGGCATGGCCCTAGCAAGCGACTGTCCTTTATGTGAAGATGTTTTACGCGTGGATTTCACTAGATCTTGATTTGAAGAAAATGTCTATTCGATATTCCGCACGCTCCTGTCTACTGATAAATATTTTCCGGCCGTCGTGTGTACAGGCAAAAACCTGCTAGACTATCTACTTCTCGGCTTTACGAATATTAAAAAAAAACAGGTAGTTACATCAGCCTGCATGTACGTGCCTATATCGACATGTAGACGTTTCCGACATGTAGATATTTCTGAGCATGTAGACACATGTACAATAATAAACGACAGTATTGAGTGATATCTACGAGACTGCAGATAGGATAATGGGGACGACGAGGATATAAAAAGAGAACATTGGACGAGGATGGCCAGCAAGGAGTGAGCAGTAGTTCATCGTGGCCCTATTGGGTGTTTCTGGCATCGTAGTCGTAAACTTAATTGACGCTGGGGTGGCTCACCACTACCCCTGAGTGGTGGTGTGTACCTAGGTAGCTAGGTGGTAGCTAGGTGCTAGCTAGGTGGTACACATACATGAGCGACAATAACGTAATATGAGCGGTGTCGCCCTCGTTCGGCGCGAATGCTTCGGTAGCATCGCGCACGTAACGCGTCGGGTGACGTACTGCCGCCTTACCACCCCACCAGAGGGGGCAAGGCAGGGCCTACAGTGGTGTTGTTCTTCCCTTTCTCTGTCTGTCTGTCTCTCTTGTCCTCTATCCCCGGCGTCACCGAGGTCCCGGAGCCGGCCAGGCGTACTCAGCGTTCATCAGACCGCGTGGGCGCATCCCTCCGACGGAACGGGGGGGGGGGGACGGAGGGGCTGCACGTCGCAGCGTACACTGGTCCCTCGAGCCCGTGCTAAGTTTTATAAATGAGCACGCGAATGTAATGCTCATTGCACACTCGTTCGGCCATAGCGCCGCTCACATAGGACGCTTCCTGTATGACGGTGCTAGCGGCCATGGGTTAGCGTTCCGTGCCCAAGTACTTCACTGTCGGCCGTCGAGACATCCATCGTTGGCTTGCGTGCAGTAGCAGCAACGCCGTTCTTCACCGGGTTTCCTTCGGTGCGTTTCACTGTGAATGAGTTGAGGGCGACGCTGACGCTGGAGAAAAGAAGGGGAGGACGAAAATGGCTGAAGTGACTGGAATGGGGCATGTGGAACGAGGGTGAGGGGTGTTAGTTTGAGTTAGATCACCGACGAGTGTGGTGGAAGCGTCAGCTGAGAGCTCGTCACTGAAGTTAGCGAAGGAGAAAGACTTTCAAGTCTGCCGTACGGCGTCTCTAAGATGGGTTTACATCTGCCTGATGACTCTACGTCGATGAAGTGAGAATTGCCACAGCCTGCACGAAGGAGCCGGACAGTTGGTAAACATTGCTAGGAAAGAATGGAGAGAATTTTGGATCGAAAATCGAGAAGTGTTGGACACGCAGCCTAGATAGAGCACGATTGGCAGGCGGTAGAAGTTAGTTTAATCGGTTTACTAAAAATCTATATCTGCTAGGATTGTTGTTTGTCGACCAGAGTGACGCATTACTTCACATCTTGGACCATGCGGAGACGTGGCTCGGTTGACAAAGGTCACGACGTCTAGGGGACTACGAGGATATGATGACAACAATGTTCGGACTTCGGATCGATGTATGAATGAAATGCATTTATAGTTTACTAGCCGTTATCTCGGCTTTCAGTAATCTTCGCAATGTTCTTGCTCTTCTTTTAGATGGCTGCATCGTAAAGCAGGACTACACGATTGCTTCGACTCTCATCTCGCAATAATATCAATTCAGCTTTAGTCTGCTGAACTAGGCTAAACTTGCCTTCGACAAATAGACAAGAGGTCTTTTTCTCTCGACAAACCAGCGGAACCAGTCAAAAGGGGACTCCGACAATCTTCTGAGACAGGCATTCAGTGCAGGTTTCGCCGATAGATAGAAAAGGGCCCGGGCTAGATGGCAGAGCGCACGCAACTTTCCAAGGCGTCAGGGCTGGGGTCGCCAACAAACGCCACGGTCGGTGGAAGATAGCAGAGAAAAAAATGGGCAGACGGTCTTGGCTGCAAACACTCATGCAGCGATTCAGAGATCAGCTCGGGATGAATCCGAGCGTGAGCGTCAACAAGTGCAGAGACAGTTCGTCCTGTTCTCCATTCGGCCCCAGCAAATGCTTTGTCGACGGTCTGATCTGCTGACGCTTCGGTTGCCAGTTTGCCGTGGCTTCTTCTACTAAACAATCGTTCCCTCTGTGCTTCCCTTTGATGATCCCCATCGTAAAGGGGGAGCTTGGCGACATCACCGAGATTTCACTGCCGTTACGAACATCGCGGCACCTAACCGGCAACCACTATGAATTAGCTGTCTTTCACCGAGTACGGTTTCACTCCTCGCTTTTGTTTCTCTCACTAAAAGACCGTAGCCATGCCGCCATGCCCTAGTCTGAGCAGTACAGTACTCCCTTTCCACTACTGCTGTCGCCTATATAGCTAGCATGCTTCACAACTAACCGTGAAAAAGGGACGGCGAAATTAACACACACGTCGCAGAAGCACGCAGCTATCCACATGCACACACATTCTGCACGACTCGGAACTCGAGATGTGCGACTGACTGCGCGAGGATTCACCCGTCGAAGTCGTCCACGCCTCATCCCCGTCTGGAGGGTTGTCTAGGCCACTATACAAGAGCGAGTTGCACTAAGAGCATGGATCCGAGAGTGGGCGGTGGATCCGTTTGGGGGGAGGAACTTGCGGGTGAGGATCCGGGGCCGTTGTAGCATTATGGAAACGTTTCAGGGGTAATACGATTGGGGTGAAGAGTGTGACAGTTGAACCAAAAGGAGGCGGTTCCCCAGGGAGCGGGGACGGATTTACGTTCAAGTGACGCCCCCCGAAGTTGTCCAGCCAATCCCCATTCTTAGATCCCACGCCCCCACCGTTCTGTGTTGTGTTCAACATGTTCTTTTGCTTTAGTGCCCTGTTTCGACTTCGTTGCCCCCGATACTACACCGCCCTCGATTTCGGCCAGCTCGACGACGACGACGACGACTGGTGTGATGGGTCGCGGTGGGCCTTTTGTCGAAATTGCACCCCGCGCAGCAGGTGGCGAGAGCGTCAGGCCATGGAACCACTAAAACCAGACCGTACGCGTGGCCGTCCGCCGACCGCGAATCAAGTCGGCTAGCCAGGGCGCGATTTACTCGTGGGACAGACGCCCAAGACTTATAAACTGTCCTTCTCTCTGTGTCTCTCTGCTTTTTCGTCCTGGGTACAGCTTCTCTCCAGCAGCATCTCTAAGCGAGCCCACTGGCGACTGGATAGCGCGAGAGAACAAAAGACGGTTGATCTTTTTCACCCATCCGTTGAGGAACTTCTTTGGTCGGAATCGGATCAGCTGGATAACAATGGCCGTCTTACCAAATACGACACCCGTGCGCCGAGCGGTAAATTACCTGCCAGCTTATCCGTGATGGAGAGGATCCCCTAAACGTACGCAATACCCGAAACTGAGGCATTTCAAAAACCGGATCAGCGCTGTCTCAGGTGACAAGACCAGGCTAAGTTCTGTGTACATATGTAGATATGTGCGGACTTCTGAGTGCGGTTCACGTAGCTGTACAAACAGGCGCACACCAGATCCTCTTTATCTCTCACTCACTCCAACTGGAGGGATAACAGGAATTTTTCGAAGGAATTTCCTAATTAGGCAGGCCAGTTCGTATTGTTGACAACGACAGCTCAGAGATCGAGTGACTTCGGCTGTCTTGGGGGACAGTGTTTCTTCGGCAACGCGAAGTTATACTCTCGAAAAGCTTGAACAAGGTACTAGACAAGCAAGTGAGAATTTTTCGAAAATCCACCGCATTTCTTCACCTGCGTTTCTTCACGTGACACCTTGAAGTACACCACCGCAGCCGCAGCAGCAGCCGCAGCAGCAGCAGCAGCAGCAGCAGCAGCAACAAGGCCGACGCAATGATGTCACTCGGAAACAAGATAAGACTTGGCAGACGCAATTCACCGCATCTGCGAGGGGTTAAGCTGCAAGGCGTGCTCTTTGCTGATACATGACTTTTTTGCGCTGAATATGGCTGCGTCGAGCAGAAATACTTATGTGCATACCACTGTATTTGGACTTGTTTTGTCCAAAGGGCCGCCCCTTTAGATTTTCTTCTAATGTCATATTGACTTTATCTTACCTGTATCCGAACCGCTGTCGTCGTCGTCAGAGTCCCAATACATCACCGTTGTGCAGTATTAGAATCGGCCAGTTGAGTTGCTGCTCTGCCGCCTAAGTAAATCGTTCACACAGCAGCCATAGCCTAATTGTTTACAGAACTCTACAACAATGGTAAATCATCGCCGGTTCGTAGGGCGCACTCACTTCTAGCAGAAAATGTTCAAGAATGCCATTTAGCCAGTTTGGATCTCGATTTGTAAACAAGCACAAGATGCTGCTTTGTCGTAGATTGGCGAGCTTTAGCGTACGCCTGTCTGTGTGCAGCAACGTTGCCTTTCGTCGTCGACGGCGTTTGCTGCTACAACGCTCCTTCCCGACTCCCTGTCCCGATGGAGAACGTAACAACAAGCACGTGAGTCCTTCTCTCAGCATCGTTTACTCTCGTCGTAACGAACTGCTCGAATGAGAGATCGACGCAGGTCGTTTCACAAACGTGTCGATTCAAAACGCTCAGTACATTTGATCATCATCATCATCTATCCGGTAAGCGCGTTCCTCACGTTTGGACGGTACCCTCACGCCTCCCACCTCGACGGTGGGGGCCGTCGGCTTAAGCCGTTCTTCGTCATCTAACGACGATCTCTATCTATGTTCTATTGCCAGGTGAGCTTTTCGACGAAAGGGCCCTCTAGTTGCTGGTCGGTCTGTTTCATTCTCTGATGGTCTTCGAGTGAGAAGGGCAGAGGCCCAAAAGCGAACAGACGACGAATGAGCCAACGCAGCAACAACCGAGATGTTGTTATTATTAGCGAAATGACACCACGCAACAGCTACCCCACTCACCCCCCTTACCCCAAAACGAACAGCCACGAGCAGCACCGTCATCATCGAGAGAGCAACTGCACTTGCTGCTAGGGGGTCTGCAACAACCGCCGAGTGCAGCCACCCTCAGGGGCAGCCTCCGTACGCGGCTACAACTCGTCGTTGGGTCTAGCCCGAACCCAGCAACCTAATGCGAGAAGTGCCAACGAGATGGAGAGCAATTATAGCGAAGCAGTTCGTCCGATGGGTGGACACATATATTTCAATCATAGAAAAGGCACGCGTGCGTCTTGAAAACGAAAGACAGCAGCCCGCGAAGTTCGTGCACGTTCGCGACGATGCCAGAAATTCATGCGCAAAGCTCCACTGAGACGAAGCACCACCACCATCACGAGCACCACCACTGCGACGAGGGAGACTCCGCCGCGTTCTGACTTATTCAACTGCAGCCCAAGTTGTTCTCATAGTCATTTTCTTCGATTGGTACTTGTGTGGAAAATAATCGACGTTATGATGTTCGACACCGCAGCGAACCCGAATGCGCAACATATTTCAACCAGTGATTGAGGTACTTCAATTCGTTCGTAAATAGGAGGGCGAGCAAAAAAAAAAAGAAACCTGTAATCTAGTTCGGAACCGATGAAACTATTACGAGACATTCGCCAGCCTTTTGCGTTGTTTTTGCTGCCGTCGCAATGCAAATGGCGCAAGCCAAATCGAATCAACGTTTGGGCAGGCTCTGTCCGACCTGCACGAAGCGCTGCAGCTTCACTGGCAAGATTTCAAGGCTACCGTCAGTACGCGACAACTATGCGTTCATCCGACGCTTGAAGCTAAAACATGAAATTTAATGATGGCTATAAACAATGACTTGAGTGACGGAACTGTTCCATCAGCCGACAAGGCATTCATATTGTGTCGAACGTATCGCGTTGCTCTCGTTCTCGAAGATAACATTAACGAAACGACATAGCCCCATCACAACGACAACTCTCGGCTATTCGAAGCTTATTCGAGTCTGTCGCATTGGCAGTGAAACGAGGGCCGCAGACCTCCCACAGCTCCTCCTCCTCCTCCTCCTCCTCCTCGGATAGGCTAAGCACAGAAATCAAGCTCCATTGTGTCAATGGCCAGACAACAGCGGCGACATGTCAGCGCCGCACAGCGCCAGCAGCAGCAGCAACGAGAGTCAATCTACCATCAAATCAATCCCGTCTTGTAGAGAGGAAACATACAATTAATAACAATTACGGCGCGATGAGGAACAACGAATGAGGGCCGGAGCAGACAAGAAACGATGACAATCGTCGTCATTGAGAGCTACTCATGATATAATAATAATAATACGTTGTTGGCATTTGCCACGGTCGACGAATAAAGGCAGAAGCCAGTCAGCCCTATTTTATGTGTGTGTGTGTGTGTGTGTTGGATGCGATTCGTCATTTGTGTATCGGACCGAGAATAGCCACTTAGAAACCTACTACTCGGATTACCCGAAAATAGCTGGACGCCGACAAAATCAGCAATAAGGCACTGCGAAGCCCATGAGAGAATCTGGGGGAAGGAAGGGAAGCGAGAACGAGGAGGGGTTCTTAACTACGAGATATAATTTTGTGGTCCGATTGTTAAGCCCAAAAAGGAAGAACAAAACTTTAGCTCCAATCTGAGAGCTCAAATCACATTATAAATATTCTATTTAAACGTATTACAACAAATCGATGTTTGTATCTACTACATGGGGGTTGCAAGCCGTCATCGGCTATTCGACGTCTTCCTCTACGAGATTTAGAACTAGAGAAAGAATCAAACGTTTATATCTGTATTTCTAACTGACAGATAAATAGGTCGGCTATTTGTTGCTGGGAACCTTGCTTAGTTGTTTTAGGGCAGGTTAAATAGATTTTTCAACGTTTTTTTTTTTAAAATGACTCACACAAGCATAACTTAGCGAGGCGTGCCGTTTTCGATTGCTACAACTCAAATCCAAGAAATGCAACCGACATTCCATGGAAAAATAATATCGCTATTAAAAACTAGTTGCCTTACTCAACTATCAAGAATTCGGTGTTTTCACTCAGCTTGACCGCTAGAAGAAAAGTCGTTCCCGACCCTGTGTACTCTGCAAAACGACAAAGCTTAAAGTTATTTACGTTTTCTTTTTTTTATACCCCAAACATAATTGGAGGCCGACTAGGCGAGCTTACAAACGACAGGCGAGTTATTAACGAGTTATGTTCAAGCTTTTCTGACGCTTAAGCTGTGTTCATTGGAAAAAGCATACATTTCTACCTGACTGGCGACTCGCGGCTTTTACGAATTGTCGATTTGTTTCATTTGTTAGCACTGCTTAGAAGTTAGTTTGTGTTCTTCTTTCTGCAAATGTCTGTAGCAATTAAATCTCGGAACCGATACACGTCCACCGAATCGAAGACCGCAAAGGGTCGACGGTAGACGAACGGAACACAAGTCCACGACAGTTACAGACAGAAAGGCTAAAGGCTTATTATTAGCTTGGCTGGCCTTTGTGAGGCCCAATTAGGACGCCAAAGCGTTTCCGCTACTTCGAAGTCCCAACTGAGGTTCAAGCCTCCGGGTGGAGGCCCCGCCGGACGGAAATCTTCAATCCCCTTTTTTTCGATAGATGATTGCGCCGCCAGTGCAAAGCGCAGTGTTAGCTGCTGCGAAGAACTAAAGGAGATTGAAGGACGCGCGTAGTATCAGAGGACAAAAATATGCTCAAAGTACGACAAATTGGTGCACGAAAGTGGCCGGCCAACGCAATGCAAAAAG
>MNPL01007951.1:0-10513 GCA_002081605.1 Tropilaelaps mercedesae | reverse complement strand
TATATATATATATATATATATATGGAAAAGTCGAATAGAGAGGATAATATTAAGAAACAAGGAAGATGCAGGTAGAAGATTGTTGACGACGCTAATGAGGGAAATGCCGAGGAAAAGAGCAGAAGTGAAATTCGAATGACTGAACGAGTTTGTGCAATTTCAATATGACCATATCAAGACAAGAGAAAAAGTGAATGAAATGCTGAATACGATATATGTATACATATGGAGAGAGACAGAGCTCAAGCAAATGGGAAGACGAGGAGGTACAACCTCTTTAACATGATCACTGCGATCAAGGATCGTTAAAAGAAGTGGGAAAAACGCAAATCAAACTGAGTTATTTTGTCGAATCGATATCCCGGCTGCCCGTCAGATGCCTTTATCATCAGCAACGTGGAGACGTCGTAGGAACGGCCGACGTCGCCCTCCGGTGGGACAGGGGGTTATTACAATTATTATTATTATTATTATTATTATTTTCTACTATTTATGTGTCCTTCTGTATAATAGTTCCACGACAATGCACGTATATAACAAATTAATAGCGAAACGAAAAAAAACACACACATACACACAACCTAAAACGACAAGGATACGAACATCAAACGTATTACCAAGCGCTAAAGGTAGAAACCATTGCGTCGTCTTGTAACGGCACAAAAATATTGTGAAAGAAATGTGTAATCGAAAAGAACCGCAACAACAACAACAACAACAACAACAAAGAACCAGGATTATTCACCACGAATCAAATAAAGCGTTTTATATACATGCAAAAATGTATACGTAAAAAAAACTGCAATTTTCTGATCTATGTTCGCATAGGTAGTCGGACCTTCCGTTATTTAGCCTGGTCAGTTCGGATAGGTTAGTTCTACTTTTCTTCGTTTCGTCAATGACGTAGAGTCGCGAGAATAGTCATTTCTAGGTAGGTGAAGCTTCGACTGTAGGGCAGTGAAAGGCTTCACTCTGATTTATAGGTGTAGCATTGAGAGGCCATGGCCGACGTTGACCCAGCCGACATCACAGGTGTTAGGTGGATCTGCAGGGCCTGATTTTTTATGCACCGCCGGTATACATGGCTTCTGCAATAAAGAAAGGGACGAAAACGTACTGCGATATAAACTTTATTCACGTCTAAAGCCGTTTGCAGGTCACATAGCTTTGGCGGATCCAGTTGACGCTGTCAGGGTCACAAACGCGACCACAAAGTAGCAACGGATCACTGGCAAAATTCGTTGAATATATAAAAAAGATCTTTGATTTATAGTTACAATATAGACGAACGCTCGACCGTGTTTTTCATACGCCGCGAGAGCGATACCCGCAAAGCGAGCCGCGGTAACGTGCACAACCTCGAGGGACCGCCAGGTAGCCTGACAGGCGTATGCTCAGCAGGGTTGATCGGATCGACATGCCGCACGCGCACTTCTGCGTAATGCAAGAGCGTTCGCCCAAAGACTCGATCAAGTACGCGTCACTGCTACCGCTAATCGACTGCCGAACTACAGGAGCGTCGCTCTCATTGCGTTCGTCGTCTAAATGGCGTTTGCTGAGTGTGACCGATGCTCTTGCGAGCGCTTCCTCTGCGAGCAGCGGCCGCCGTCCAATAGGATACCCGTGCCAGCAGCTCGCTGGTACACGCGGCGATTGGCGGACTAAGCTTAGCCTGTCAGCGTACTAATTAATAATTGTAGGAATGTCGAACCGTCCCGATGCAACCGGAGACCTGCTGCCATGTGTCTGCATGGCGACGCCAGTCACGTGCTAGGGTTCGGTCTCCGACGGGAGTCCCTCGACACGTGCCGTGGTAAGGTCCGAAGCTGCTTCTTGTGTGGTCAAGAATATTATTGGGAGGCCGAAAGCCGACGTTTAGATATAAACGCCGAACCAATATCGAGTATACAGGCTAGGTTTCTGCCAGTTAGGGAAAGTGCATCGAGCCGGGGAAGCAGTCCGCTAGGCTGCTCGAACTGGCCATAACGTCGCCATATCTCTGGGCCGGTCTGTGCGAGTGGGTTAATGTCGATGTGGTCTCCTGGCTGGACAAATAGACCAATGTGATAGGAATGCCTAACCGTTAGAGTGACACTCTTGGGTATCTGATGGATTGTGGAGGATCGCGTAAAATAAGCTAGGAAGTGTTGGGTACCGGTTGGTTTCAATTAGACTGGTTTTCCCCGATAGATTCTCGAGGTTCGTCGTGACCCAGCTCGTCAGGGGAGTAAACACGAGCAAACCGAACAGTTTGCAATGGCCGACCCGCAGGTTCCCAAGTTTCCGCCTACATCTCCCCAGATCGTATTGTTTGCTAGAGATAGACTCGCATTTTCCTCTCTTGGGGCACTCCGCTTTGTCTTCTCCGAAACGCGAATTTCCCGCCGGCCGTGGACCTTGACCCCTGACATCTTGCCCCCTTGACGAGCAAGGTTAGTGAAATCTACAGATCTCGGCGACAATCTTAAACTCGAGGTGGTCACGAACTTTGGTAGTGCGATTTGGCCTGTTCATAGCAACGTGTCACATGAACTATGTCTCTTTGCCTTAGGCCCATTTAACTCTGCGTTGCCACACAATTTCTCTCCTCTTCACCTCTCCTAATCCGAATGAGCGAAAACATTCGTCACTTATAGAGAAATGACAAATTAAGACAAGCCGTTGCGACGAACCTTCCTATCAGGACAGAGAAAAACAAAGAACAGAGAGAGAGAGAGAGAGAGAGATCTAACTTTAGCTAAGAGTTTGTTTGAAAGTTTTTAGCGACACCAGCGCCGACAAAGATCTCAACACTGTCCCCCGCGACAAAGCAAGAAGAACCGGTGACTCATTAGCCCCCTGACAGTACGACAATGGAGAGCCGATTCTGTTCGGGAAAATATAGCTGCGTTTTCGTGCCTTCAAGCTAATCGTTTAGGAACTTGGCGGCTGTGCGATCGATCGTGATCTAAGCGTGATTCTGTTCAGGCGTCGCAGAACCGCGATTGCGTCGCACCGCTACGCAGGGCGTACCAGTGCAGCCATAGCCGACTCGTCCAGCGGCGTTTCGGTTTTCTTGTAGCCTTGCTCATAGCGGGTTTCCCCCTATAACACTCAATAAACATCACTGCTCACTTCTTCACTCTGCCAAGGCATTAGTCGCTTGTTGACGCGCGACCGTGCGCGAAATGACTGTTAAATGATATTGACGCACTGGGCCGAACGTCACGGGCGACGTGAGCAATGGAGGGAGTGCTCAGTGCCGTAAAAATACACTAGCGACAACGAAATTAATGCTGACATCGATGACATTTCAACGGGTGTGTCCGCTTTCCTGGAATCTGTGGGCGCTGAGAGTGGCCCCTGACGCGAAGTAGCCATAGCTACTCCGCGTAATATGTAGCACCGAAGTCAGAGAGTGCACGTTCGTGTCGTACACGCACGGACCACGTACCAGGAGAATCGCATGAAACGACAACGCATTCAGGCGTTGGTTCTGGACGAGGAGTTTGACGTGGACCAGGATGGTATTCGTCCCCGCCGACAGCGATCGCTAAGCAAGGACGGACCTCAAAGCCGTGTGGCACCCGAGCCGAAACGTGTGTTCAAACCAGAGCAAAAATGAAGAAATCGGTGTAAGATTGGGTCACCAGTAGTAACCTTAGACGGCTGGTCAACCACCGCGGAACATCTTCGATCCTGATAATGGGACTCCTATTTTTAGACAAAGCGCTCATTAGTAACGCGGTAAATTCCAACCCGCCTTACGCGTTTCTGCCAGTGCATGCCACGCTCGTACAACGGCACAGATCTACGACTTCGAGGACCCGAGGGAAAAACCAGGAGGCACCGTCTTGCTCGAGTAACTACGACCGTCAGGAGGCTAATCCGTTGCAAACAAGCCGCTACGCGTAGACCTATTGGATCTACGAGGCCGTCGTCGCCAGCGAGCCGGAGAGGGGGACGAAAAATGTACCCACTAAAAGACGCTCCGGCAGTTCGAGGCGTCAATACGCGCGCAATGCGACAAAGCCGCCTCGCCTCCGGAGTCGCGTCGACGCGACGTTGCCGTAGTCATATGGAAAGGCCGCGCGGAGCGCCGGCTTGGCCGCTCGAGGTCTGGCGCTTGGCCTTCAGTTTGGCTACAAGAGCTTCCCCTTTTGGGTTAGCCGTAGCTGTTATTTTTCCCGCAGTCGTCATTGCTTTAGCGCGCGGCCCCTGCGTCAGCATCGCTACAAGCGGCCATACGCCAAAAGAAGCAAGATCTGCTAGGGGCCACTAGCGAGGAGCTGGGGAAAAAAAAAAGCCAAAAAATGCCAAAAAAAGCCGAACCAGCGCTAGCCAGGAAAGCGAACTCTATAAGGCGACCGGACGCTGCTCGGAGAGGTGGAGGGACCCAGACTGCCGACTCACTTAACGAATTTATATTTAGATGAGACAGTTACCAGCGCTAGCACAGAGACTGGCTGGTATGGACAAGCCAAAGGAACCGGATAAGGGAGAAGGAAACTCGGATGTCAAGACGAACGAGACGACACGTCGAGTTAAGCCCGCGTTGCCCGCTTAGAGGGTTTAAGCTGTAAGTCATGGGCTCCGTGTATGTTTATCTGGGTGTAAAAAGTTTTAAAAAAACCCCTTGTGGTGCAGGTGTTTCGATTCATTTTGCCGCAATTACAGGCGTAGCAACTGTCTCGGGAAAAAAAAGAAAAGATGAAAAAGAAGAACGTAAAGAAAGCACTCAATACGTTAAAGGGTACACCCGTCACGTACTTCGGCATGGTCTGTAGTAGCACCAAATGACAATCCAGGTCGATGTGGCGTACATTTTAGCGGTGTAGGCACGGCCTCAGCCTGAGACCGAAGATAGCCAGACCATCGCGAAGCCAGGGATGTGTTTTCTTCATCGTACAGGATGTATCTGTCATCAACGTTCAACCGGTTGTGCTAGGAAAACACGGAAATTTTCGCCTTGTTCGTGACACCATAGACAAATGCAAATACTCTATTCTGGGTAACAGTGACGTGTGTGTTTAACGTTCGGCGGATCTGCGCAGTCGCACGTCGATTCACAAACTATCTCAAAACAAATAATAATAATAATCAAATACTAGCGATATTTAGGCCTTTGTTTAATTGAACTTCTGGTATTGGATTTCGATTCTTCCCATCAATCACGAAATAAATGTTAAATATTGAGTGAAAGTGTTAAGGGCACGCCCACCATCCAAAGTAACTCGGACAGTCTGATCACACTATCTCGGACGGTCGACATGGCTAACCAATGACGTAGATCGAGTGGAAGCCACTATAAGCACACGATGGTGATGGTAATACAAGCGTCAACTATTTCAGTCTCCCTTCTCGCGCGTGTCGTGCGTTGACTCTTGCTGCAGCGGTTGCTCACGTCGGTGCCAAAGCGAGCGAGCGAGCGAGCGAGCGAACGCGCTCGGTCACGACGCGTCATTCGATTATCGCCGGTTAACAGGACAACGGCGCTGCAAATGGTGAATTCGCTGGGAAAACAGCAGAGGCGGGGCGACGCCAAAGCATGTGGATTGCTGCATCGGACGAATAGCATGGCCGGTCGTCGTATTTGCGTGACGGGTGCCCGAACACCGACTAGAAAGTGAGGGAAGGCCATGGTGGAATATATTAGTATGGCTCGATGGGGATGGCCACGACGACAACCCTTGTACCTCGGCTTGAACTTCACGTCCGCACGTAGAAGTGGTTCGTGAGTGGATTCGTATATGTCTATGCGATTTGGCAAAATAAACGGTAAAATTTGTGAAAGACCGGTAAAAATGCAACAAATAACATGCAATAAAGCTAGTTGGAGACGTGTAGAATTCTAATTGAAGCGTTTTTACATAACTAAACATCAGAGCCGTTCGTTGTGTAGATCTTCACCAGGGAAATAAGAAAAAATGTGTAGATAATATTTGAAAGCTTTTTAGCTTTATATAGACTGCGAACAGCGTTTCAAGCGGTCGTCAGTTGGCTAGAATTCCGTGACGTCGGTTTAGCCTTGCGCTTGAGTTCTCATAAATCTCTAACCTGTACAGTCAGAGCGGAGAAGCCACCCGGATCCGTCTGTTGATGCTGCCGATGATGATGCCTTGTACTGGCCTCCTTCGTACGAGCTTGCGAGTTTCATAAGAGTTCTCTATCTCTTTCTCGTTCGCTTTCTCGTTATCCTCCACTAACTTGCGTTGTTCGCTAACTCTTGCCGTCGACGGATAGCGTGGCCCTCTTGGTGCAATTGAATGAGCAGCGCAATGCATCCTCGCCCATATGTCGGCACACGAGAATCAGGCCGTCCGCGGCCAGGGTGGAGCTTCGTGTGCGGCTGTCGCGCCTACCATTAGCGCAACGATAATCAAGTCGACGGCCATGCGATAACTTTTCTGTTCAGGTCACACTATCACGGACCTGCAGCGGATTAGAGTTTCCCCGCGGTCAAGCCATAGACTAGGACTGACCCGAAGTCGCTAAAAAAGACAGCAGCTAAGAATTTCTTTTTGCCAAGTTCGCCAGGTCGTTAATGCAACGACGTTAACCGTGGCTGTAGTGGTCGATTCGTAGATATGCGAACCGACAACTTTACGATTTTTCCTTAAAATCCATTGGCAGACCGTTCGTTAGCCGTTAGACAGCAAACGTCATCTAGTGAACATATCGACATCACGTTGTAAACAAAACCACCCCACCCCTCGGGGTTGAGGGCTGGAGAGTGTTCTAGACGCTCTCCTTCGGCAAGGCTAACGAAGCGAAGGCCATCTGAAAACCAAGCGTTCTTACGGCGGCGAACAAAGTGCACGGTGAAGCGTCGCCTGACGTGGCACTGTATCCTAAAGTTAATTTTTCCTCCCTTACAAACCGTGCTCTACAGCCATTTTTCAGGTTGTCCGGCTGCCGATCTAGACATGATTGAGTTCGCACTGATCCTGACCAACCAGCCCAGCCAACAAACTTCACCGTAGTCTTAGCGGAAGCGCTTGTAGAAGCGGCAACACCTCACTGGCCTCAGAGTGGCCGCCGGCGCAGTGGTAACAGCTGTAGAGCATAATTACTCCCAGTTGACAGCGGAAACGGGGCTGCGAGCGAATATCTGTTGAGTGCGGCTCACTCAACAGATATTCGCTGACATAAACGATGCCAGTGCTCAGCAATTGGCCGTGATGCCGCGTGCAATTATGCCCGTTCGATACGGGCCTCCTCGCGGACCAGCTTTGTCTCCGGCGAGCAAAGGACGCATCGGATGATTCACGGGCGAAACTCTCGGTACGACCGGAGGAGGATGCATACGAAGCCGACCGGGCTGACTTGACCCAGGACAATTGAATGGACGCAGTGATTCGACCACACGAAGAAGCGCCGACGAGTTTGTCCTTGAAAGCAGAAAACTCCTCGTATTGCCATAGCTCTGTTTATCCAACGGGTGACGACTGATTCCAGTAAACAAGTCCTGTGTTTCGGAGCAAAGCATACATGATACCAGCGAAGGTTGAGATCCGGGGAATCCGCCAACCGCCCGGAAGGCATAATATTCTATACGACTTTGTCTAGACGTGGATAGCGTGTGTTTGTCTAGTGGACCGTACAGCGACCAGCCACCGCACCAGTATGGCAAGACACAGAGGCCTAACATTTGTTCCGTCATATGGATGTGCCTAAATGAAAAAAAAACCCCGCAGCGCAACATTGTAAGGACGCGCTGAGGACGTACAATATCGAGGTTAGATATAAGGTATGCATTGGCGGACCGGTCTTAGCAAAAGGAAACTAGAACCTACAAGTGCATCAACATCGGTACGGGTCGTTAAAGCTGATACATGATTTCATTTTCAGCTAAATTAACGGGATTTATTACGGGTTCCGTTCACCGTTGGAACCTCGGATATCTGTCACCGAGAGGCGGCGACGAATGGCCTGTTTTGTTACGAATTTCCTGTTATGGAAGGTGCACGTTATGCGCGAGCTTTGCCGGTTTGACCGCCATGCCGAGACGGTTTCGTGGAAAGGATCAAGTCAACGTAAAATATGAGTCGATATCACACAAGGTTTGTTATGTTTACCGAACGTTCGATAAATGTATTTTTATGCGCTTCCAATTGACAAAGGGTAACCGCTTCTAATATCGAGCTGTAACGAATTCCAGGATGCCGTTGACTTGATTATCGTAGCCATCCTTCGGTTCGAAGCCGAACTTATTCGAAACTCTGCTCATTTTAAGCTCGACAATGCCTTCGCAAGCATATTCCGGCCGGTCATCGGCCCAGTTCTGATCATAATCAGATGCGTAAATTCGTTTTTTGTCGATACATTTGATAAAAGACACTCCAACATCAAGTGACGAGAACCGAAACCTAGCCCTCAACATTGACTCAGTTTCCACTGGATGTTCGATCTGCCGAACTACGTAATCTGATCCATTGCCGACGTCGAGACATTTTACTTGCAGTAAACGCCCGAGTTCGAAATTTCTGTGGGTATGTCGTTGCCTGCTAACCGATAGACAATGCCAGAGCAATCTCGGCTAGCCTCTTCCCATTCGAGAGAGTGTCGAACCCGGCAACAATGCTCCTACTTGTCACACCCATCTAATAGAGCGAAATAGATTCAACTGCAAATTGATACCCACAGCCTCGAAAACAATTCATAACACCATGCGAGACGAACAAACAAACGAACAAAAACAGAGAGAGAAATAGAGACAGAGACACTTTCATGTAACATGTCCGCATAACAGATATCAGATTTCAAAGCAAGAAGGGCCTGCACTGAAGGCTTACTGACGGACGATCTCGAGTTCCCGTGCCGCGACGTACATTCATATGGCTGGAAAAACCTACGGAACGTGTTGATATTGCTGTGTACCGTGCTTTTATATTGTTTTGTATAGGCAAGATAGACGCCTCCATATCGCGGCCATCTTTTTCTTCATTTGCGAGCGTCCGTTTATGTCACGTGTTTGCGAGTATTGCAGATAGCATAAACACACCGACTTTTGTCCTATAACGATCAACAATAAAATTTATTTCATTAGCCTGCTTTATCATCAACGTACGTACATAGATTACTGTTGCACAACGTCCAATAACGTTATCGCGCGCCCTTAAAGGCTGATGCAAGATATTTTATGTTAATCGTAAAATTGTTTTTCTAATATTTTATCCTAGCCACGCAATCATTGCAGCAAAATGCCTACGACCTTTGGTGGCTCGTTAGTCATTCACTTCCGCTTGGTTGATAAATAAAAACCATTAGATATATTCATAATACTCCCCCCATCTCAAACATCGACTTTGCTAACAAAAACGAGTACAGAGTGATCAAAATGAAAATCTCATGAAAAATTCAAAACGCCAGCGAGGCTTTGGTTGTTTGTGTGAGATCAGCTGATTGCTGTCTCACTTCAGTTACCACGGTTCAATTAAAACCTATGCTACCTTTGTTCTCTACGAACAACCGACATGTTATCGGCTGGTACCGGCGCAAGACCTAGACCGAGTTTGCTTAGGAATTATATTAGTTTACTGGCACTTTTAGCCTCTCAGAGTCACTGCGTCGTTACTGATAGGCGACAAACGACATTCATGATCGGGCAATACATAAAAGGTGTGTCTGTGTGTCGAATCGAACAGGCGAGCAGGTTCCGCGTTCGATTTTAATCCGCTGATCGGTTCGGTATTTGTGTAGTTCAATGTGTCTATGAATGGGGACACATTACCAATGCTCGATTGATACAATTATTGCTCAGTGTACAAATGTCATGGACGCTAACAATCTTTTAGCGCCATACACACACGCATAAACACAAACAAACGAACACACACCCCTAGATGCTTGTTATAGTCAGCACGTGTGTTTACATTCTAAATTTCTCTGGATTTTCATTAAAGCATTACTATGCATGCTCACAACATATATCCGGCCAAATGTACCAAACGGATTTGGCGTAAGATTCTTCTCTGATGTTTACCGTATTGACATTTAAAGACAATTTCATTCGCCACTCATATGCTATCAACAATCATTATTCTACGAAATCGGTGCGGGCCGCCTGCATGTAGCAGCACAAACGCGACGATAAGACGGACCGAAGACCAGACCGATGGTAGGAACAATCGTTCCAATACAATGTCATATCTCCGTACATTGCGCAATAATCGAACATTATTAATAGCGTCGTCATTGATATGTACAGCGTCAACGAAAAGGGAAATTAAATCAAATACCAAACTGAACAACGAATTGAAATCAAACGCGGAACCTGCTCGCCAATTCGATCCGACGGGCAGACACACTTTTTGTGTATTGTGCTATAATGGGCCCCGTTTGTCGCCTATCAGTGATGCGGCGGTGTGTCTGAGAGGTCAACATAGTGTCCATAAAACATTATTATCCCTAAGCAAATTCGATCTAGGGCTACCATCAGCAGCTGATGACAGCTTGGTTGTTTGTACAGAAGTTAGACCTTGCTGGCTTTGTGACATATATATACATATATATATATATATATATATATATA
>MNPL01007950.1:0-10419 GCA_002081605.1 Tropilaelaps mercedesae | reverse complement strand
TATATATATATATATATATATATATATACATATATATTTGGGAAAATACTAACCTGGTAGAAACGTTCTCTTGCAGCCGAGGACGGAAAGAACATTTGAAAGTCGTCTGAATTTTCGTGTACATAAAGTAGGATGCACCGGTCATCTTGTCGATACAGAGAAACACCCTTAATTGCCGGCGAGGTGAAGTTCCAGTCATGTCTCTTTTTGCACTGCCCCCGTAACGTATCGACGCATTTATGCGAGATTTGTATTGACTTTTTCTGGTCACCAGTATCTAAATGTAGCGTGACCTCTGCTGGCATTAATTGTTCGCTCGGCTCGTTGATTAATGTCTGCGGACAGAGTTATGTTCAAAACAGCAGTAGAATTCACCATTTACAAAAAAAATCGGTGGTAAAAAACATATTACATCTGGTTTGTAATTATTTGCAGAAGTGCAAAATGCAATCATTTTTAAATGATGAAAGAATCTGATTTAGAAAGAAAACAATTGTGCTGCTGCCATTCCGACGCGTTCACGCTTTTACGATTGAATCCTTTGTGGATATTTTCGCATATAAATATATTGATCAAACTCATTGTATGATAGACAAGTACAGTGGAGTAGTAATAATACACATGTACAAGAAGAAATGTTGGCCCTTGTCGAAGCCCCAGGGCAGTTGGTCGTAGTTTCGCATTGGATGTTACATAAAAAAGCTTCTCTTTTGGGGTGTACCGGTATATGCCTTTAGTTTCTTTTGAAGCACAAACGGCTGAACCACAGACGATCTTCTGTGCAAGCTTCGTTGGGTAGTATTTCACTACGTCTATTTTACTACGATACCCCAGCTTCTTACCTTCAATAATTTTTCTTTAGTTCATAACTATTTCTCAGAAACTGTAAGCAAGGAATTAAGGAGACGGAATTTAAAGGGAATGGCTACACAAAGCTCCGTCTTATCAGTAGACATCCAAGAAACTCAACTCCATGATTGATTACAAATAATATCAATACGAAGTCTTTCATTATTTACCATGTGTAGACGTTTCTTTGTTAGCCTAACAATATTTTAAAATTAGAAGCCTAACGGCTTCGTTTTCTAAATTAACTTCTAAATGATGTTGTTGGGGAGCTTTTACCACAATTTCTAGATTTGCAAACCAAATTAAACGACGCTCTAATGGTAAACGGATGTTATACATACAGAGTACCTATAGGATAGGATCGCTAAGAGGACAATAATATAGAATTAAGAGATAGATACTTTCAAGATCAAATTAAACCCATCGTTTTCCTCAACTGTACACCGATGACTTTCTATCCCAAGCACTGTAACATATCGTACGCTATGGTTTAATGTGCATTTATATGATCTTACCGGAAAAAATATTGTGTCGTCAAGGTTCTTTTTAGTGGCCATACTGAAGTAGTCGATCCAAAAACCCATGATATGTTCTTCAGGCAAAATAGCGCTTGTGTCACTCTTTCTTCTTTTCCGAGCAATTAGCTGGATATTGAGTAGTGTGGTCTCCAAGCACCAGCTAGCTGGGTTCAGGTGAAACATCTTGGAAGCTACCTATAATATGAAATATGTCAGTCAATTTGCTAGGCATTCAATGAGGTATTATGCATCAGAAAGAGCCTCCTGTTTAAAAATCCGCGTGTGCATAATTTCCAATGATGGGTACATAATGGCAACCCGTGATCCTTTCAAATTATTTGTAAGTAATGTATACAGCTTTAAAAGCCTCCTTGCTACTTTTGGCTTGAAAAAAGCGTAAACTACTGACCGCCCGAATGAGTTAAAAATTAGTTCATGCTTATGAAAAGATGTCGTATTACTTCGTAAGTTAATTTATTTTGCATACTTGATATTTAAATATATTGTACTGGCACTGAGAATAAAGACGGAAACTATAAACAAAAATTGTAGCCAGTTAAATAGTTCTGAAACGAGGCTTTTGGTGCCAGACGAGGGGTCGCTTCCTTACTTTGATGGCTCGTGTGTAATCCTCGACAAGGTAGCAAACTTCGAAGTAGGTTGCCACATCCCAGTACTCGGTCATCGAATCAATTTCACCCTTCTTTCCAATTAGATTATTGAGAACAAGAAAGACGTATTGGAGGTCATGGCTTTCCTCTGGCCTATTTATAGATACAGTCGGTTAGTAATTTGGAAAGTATATCTCAATTATTACGGAAATAATCCATGAATAAGCGAATTCACTATTAACCTATACTTGTGCTTTTTATTTTTTTTTGATTCGAAAAAGTTGTTCAACTAACGTATCTTTAATTTACACCTGAACCTATAATGAGTAAATCTTGAAGAAAAACTAAAATATTTAACATACACATACACATACTATAGATATATATATGGTAACTTCTCTGCACGTGTATGTGAGGTTTTTTATAATGAAAAATTTGTCAATTAGTAATACCGATTGGTTTGGTTTAAGGGTCGGGCAATCAAGAAGTGCAGTTATTTTCTAATTCCAGAAACATTGCATCCATAAAATCTATGTAGATAAAAGGTTCGTGCACCTTCTGAACCATAAACTAGCTATACAAAATTTGCTACATCTTATTAACAGTTGTATAATTGCAGAATTGTTGCAAACCTGTGTCCGTCAGCTGTGAGCAATGTCGCGAGATTAATTCCATTGTATACAGACTGTTGCGCGTCAAAACCCTTTCTGTACCATTCAATGGCTTTCTTCAATGACTCCGTATCCTTACAGTCGCTATTCAGGTACTTGTCTTTGTAAATGCGGCCGCACAAACCAAGGTAGTCGGGAATTTCATTTTCCTTCTTTTCTAACGCCTTTTCCATCACAGCTAGCGCCCGATCTGTATCGCCTTCACGTTTTCGCCTAGTACACATTCAATGTGTATTTGTTTCATTAGATGTATGGTCACTGATAATACTCAAACTACTGAACGAACCTACGCTGTTTCACACGAATATCCGTATGCCATATTTATAGCTAGCGCGTAATCCCAATAAAATCACTATTAATAGGATCTATATGAGTGCCCTTACGTCTTATTTTAATACAATCGTTTTACTCTGTGATTATAGTTGTAATAGTCCTGTATAGAGTGGTCTACCTGTTTAGAGCAAAAGCATAAAGGTACTGAATAGCTGGAAGGTGCATAAACGAAAGTGTAGGAACTTCCTGCAGATCTTCCACCAACTTCACCGATGAATCGTAATCCTGAGCGTCATTAAGGGCATTCAACATCTTGTGTACCACCTGCAAGTAAGAGCCAATGGCAAAATGTTAAGCATATTAACAAAACATTAGCTCAACGATCAAATGAACCATGAAGGCTACCTAAAAAAAACCTGGCTTTCAGATAATCATAAAAGGCGGTCGTCTGCTTCAAAACAATTGGATTGACACACGTATATCGTCTTAATGCCGGCAGCGAAAGAAACTAAGTAACAAAGCACATCAGGGGTTCTGATATGCTCCTAATTTTGAACTGTGGAGCACGGATGTTCAACGACTTCCCCGTTTCCCATCTAAATACGCAGTTTTCTTGGCATCATGAAATTAATCACTATTTATTGAAGAGTGGGCAATACAGGAGGTTCAAAGAAAAAGCTGACCTCTGGAGAGATTACATTTGGATCATCTAATCGGCGACGGAACTTCTTGAGCGCTGCCTTTAATTCATACCCACGATGGGATTCTCGAAGTTGTCGCAGATCGGCCATGAACCTCTCCTTTAAAAATTCCCTGTGAATATAAGAATTTGAATGCCTTTATAGTAAAGAACAAATTTGCTATAATACGAGTACAAAGGCAATTTCTATTCTTTTACTTGATTAGCTTTCTTTTCGTGATCTGTTTACTTCGAAACGACTAAATTTGAATTAAACGCACTATTAATATGCAATGCGTCTTCCCGCATAATTGGTTTCACTCACTTCGAGTTGACTTCAAACTCAAGTAGTCGTTTTTTGATTACGTTGCAAAGGAGATCCTTCTCGGAGACTGTCACAAGACCAATCGCGTCCGAAAACGATGGACCGATCTCACTTACGTAACACACCGGTTGCTTCTCATTGCCACCGACGCAATAATAAATCGGGCGATAGTTAAACAATTGACTCTGTGAAATGGTAGAAACCATATTAACAAAAGGCCACAAGGTTAATCTAGTAGTATTTTTAATAGTTCAGTGTGATCATTTATACCTATAAATCTTTCATTTAAAAAATCATTAAATCTTATTTGTCCGTTTAAATTTAATTTATTGCAAATCTATCGCCAAACATTAACCGCATTCGTTTATGCTTCAAACTTAAGCTTGTGAAACCATAGCTTTTACTGCAGTTCTTCTCTATCAATCATGATTATTTCTATATGGCAAGTTCGAGAATAAACGTTTTTCAAGTTTTTTTAGGTCACATTTTGACCCTTTATCCAGGTCCAAATCATATTTTTTTACCTTAAGGACATTAGATGTTTAATGTCCTAACGAAGAAAGATCGCAACGAACTGAACTGCCCGACTGTTGCCAAGTTTGACGAGCAAATTTAATAAACACCATTCGTCATTCTAGTAGGTATTCGATGTGTGAATTATTATGATCAAAACAATTAGTTAAATGTAAATCAAGTCGACCGTATCAGCGGCAGAAGCTGCATAACTGGCTGATATCAACATGCCTGCGTATCTGACCGACTGTCGCTCATGGTTAACAGTTCACGTTAGTACCTGACAGTTAACTTTGTAATCCTCTATTTTAGGGTACTTTTACCTTGTGGTCACCGGTCTTGCTTGAGGCGTTGCCGATCACGATTGAATGAACCATTCGAAAGCTTTCCCGGATACCCAGATGGTAAAACAGACAGTTCCACTGGCTCTGTAATTAACGGTTACGCAGCCGAAGATATCGTCAAAAAGACAATAACTACAGATGGAACATATGGTTTATTGTTTCCTGTTTTACCCTTACAATAGAGGATTTCACTTCACTGGGGGAAGTACAAGGCTAAACATGGCGTTCCCTATAGGTAGGACACAATCGAATAAAATAACGTAAACATCCGTCGATGAAATTTTCGTCCAGTCTCCAGTGATCTACCATGAAAAGTCTATATATCCAAGGTACATATTAATTCGAATGACGTTATGTAAAGCAACCGGTAAAATGTTGCGTCAGATGAGCTTTAAGCCGGGGAAACCGGGCACATCTGGATGCGGGTACAATAGAAAACTAAAGAAGGAACTTGAAATCATTAGTAGAAATAATGACTAATTGTCTACCTTAATTTTATTCCGGTTCAGACATATTTAATCATATTGTATTTCATATTCTGTCAACTACTAAGAGATACCAGCTACACTAGTGTCACCGTTCGTGTACATTATACATTCTAACGTCATTAATGTGGGTTTTTTTCCGCAACGTGCTTTATCTTAACTTTTCATCTGCGCTATCTTACTCGTTATCTCTCAATATGATTGCGGTAATGGGTTTGATTAAGATGATGACCATGTGGCTATGAACCACCATCACCACTGTTAATTCCCACGAACAGCCTCAAACAATATG
This sequence comes from Tropilaelaps mercedesae, assembly GCA_002081605.1. Classification (NCBI taxonomy): domain Eukaryota; kingdom Metazoa; phylum Arthropoda; class Arachnida; order Mesostigmata; family Laelapidae; genus Tropilaelaps; species Tropilaelaps mercedesae. The sequence goes on along the minus strand of MNPL01007950.1, from coordinate 4,859 downwards.
AATGTTACCCATTTGACGTGATTTCAGCGCTATCAGCCGCATAGAACAATCGATCAAAGCATTCAAAGGGTGGAATCGTCTACAGCGGCGGTTTGGCTAAGGTCCGATTGTTATTACTAAACCAAAGCTTACACTATCATCGATCTCACCCAATACAAAATGTCGAATCGATGTCGGTTTGTATATATCGCTATGCTTTTAACCTTTTTGAGCAGTTACTGATATTCATATTTCAGTTATACAGGTTGTTCTTATTCGCGCTAATGCTGCCATATGGTCAGGTAGTTTTGGCAACTTCTCGCACCAAAAGCACCGTTTCAATAAAATGCCTTTTTAGCGGTAAGACTCAAATACAAGGCTTAGCAAAAATCTTAACGACGATATTGTGCACAGTTCTTAAATATATGATCTTGATGGATACCAAACATTTAAAGCAAATTTCATTTTACAATAGCTTAGTATACCATCAGCGACAGTATACCATGACGTGGTATAAAATGAGGCTTTTTGACGGAAAAAACTATTTAGTGAAATAACAAGGCGATCATTTACAGGAACTTGGGGAGTCCGGCCCGTCCAAGCTCTAAGTTACGCGCTTTGCCGTTTAGCCACCATTATTCCCGGCCAGTGTCGGCCTTCGTTGTACCGCTGGAGCGACAAGGAACCTTTTATGTTAAGAATTTATGCTGAGAACAATTGCAAAAGTCGCATAGATCGAGTATGTACTTCTAATATTTGGACTCGACCTACTTAGTTTAAGGTCGCATTCTTTCTCATGAGATTTATCTCGTTAAGTAAACCCCATACCTATTAATGCAGCTTAAATTTACAGATGAATAATGTCAAAGCATTTGAACGGGTCTTTAATACTGGCCAATTTTACACTGAGCAAAATCGGTCAGTTAATAAACACCTTAATAAAAATGAGGCGCGTGCTAGAGGTACTAGATATTTCCTAAAAAAATATCTTACGTGTGTAAGTATGATAAACTTTACGAGCTGTTGTTTGATATGTCAATAGGGGTAATTATTTACTCTGATTGTGACATCCACGATGGCCACGTCGGCCTGATAGAAGAGTTCCCGAACGTCTCCCGAAGGTCTTTCTTGGTGGCCAAGATCTCTAAGATCGATTGTGCGAAGGGTAGTACCTGCAGCACGACATGCCCGCTTGATCTCCTCTTGAGCAGTCGCCCTATGGCCGGGGTCACCCCATTCCGGATGGCGCGTCTCCTGTAAGTGAACAAAAGGTGCAAAAGGAGCAGTAGAGTAGTTCCTGTGTTTTTGACAAACAAAACTTATGTTAGTAATTTAGCAGTATTCTTCGTTTTACGCTTTTAAGCGCATACGTATTACCTCGAGCATTTTAGGTACAAAAATTATCCATACACTTAGTATGTGTTACCAACATATTTCAAACTGGTATACGCCAGTTAACTATAAAATTTATCGAGATCACTATGTCATGCCCAAAGTAATGTAACAACAGTCAGCTGTTTATTAGGTTTATTAGCTTCATACTATTTTGATACCGTTCATGACTTTGCCTTAAAATATGTAAGTGCTATAAAATAATAAATACATTGATATTGGTTAGAAAGCTTAGTGATGTTGGACTAAACAAACAAAAAATTAAAGTTAACCCTTGGATGTGACAAAAGAGTCGACAAATCATTCAACCTAGAACGCCACTAAAAACGTCGCATATATCGGCGCTGTAGCGAACGCGAAAATGGCATAGTTCTTTTTAGATGGTGGACATGAAACAATGACTTTGTGTAGTACTATCGGTTCATTTATTGAACACACCAGGTGCTATTTTTCTCATCCAGATGCGTCATCAAGGTAATTATGTATGTCTGCTATAAGATAAAACTGAAGGAATCAATAAGTCGGTTCAAAGTGAAAAAACTGTTTAAGTATGTCGTGTCAAAATAAAGCAATGATCAGGTATGGCAACGTATATTTCCTATTAGCTATTCATAATGTGAATTAAAGAATATCCCAGGAATATGTGCGCTTGCGGTCGCAACCGTCTCATACTTCCTCATACCTTCGGAAAAAGATGACATGAGCTTAGCCATTAAAGCTATATTTCTGATGATAGCTGCCGTTGAGTTAACCCCCATCCCCAGGATATTCCTTATTATTACCTAAATGTAGATAACAAAGGCATCGGGGAGTACGCTTTGTCAATTTGTTTTAAAATCCGCATTGCTTTTCTGTTGGCGCTTGGCAGTGCTTTGTCCTATTCATTTGGGCTCACAGAAACGCTTTAGTGTTTAGCTCGAAGTGAGCATACAAATGGGGCACTTTCATAAGTTGGTTGCAGTGCGACCAACCGCAGTTGACAAAAGACAACCAACCGTTTGAGACTAGACAGTGTACTCACAATTCTAATCCAGGAGTTCCATGAAGCGGCAATAATACCTTTATATATATATGCACATTTTGAATGTCTTTTCTAGGTTTGGCGACATACGTCTCTATAGTTAACTTCCATATAAGCCTCAAATTAATATCAAGTACATGCTCGTTTAAATAAATAATGGACGTGTTTAGCCTGTTTTTTCATAGGGTCAGACTAGCAACTTGACACTGGCTCCATTAATTTGATATTTATTGTGTGGCAAGCACTCAATGCTTACGTATGTGCTCCTTATAAACACGATTCGATAATATGTATATGATACGATAGCTCAAATGGATTACAACTGATAAGGTAGTTATCGTAGCACCTGCCCTCTATAGAAAAACGCCGCATCTAGTTTGGTTTCATTTTGATGGGGAAATGCGAAAATATAAAACTGCTATGAAACAAGGCAAATCTTTAGAAAAAAAGTTTATCATTCCAGTTCTTTTCTGCAAAAAATAATCTTTATTCATCCATGAGAATAAAAAAGGAAATTGAGAAAATTTAGAGTCGGTCAACAGCCACAGGTTTTCTTGTCGAAGTTCATCAGTAAGTCGCCCTTTCCTAAATCTATAATGAAGAAATTCTAAAACAAGTTTAACAAAATACATTAATCATTTTTACGGCACAACTTTCGTGTGATTCGAATAAAGTTCGAATAAACATCCCTCGAATAGCTGAATAGCAAGTAAATGTACAGAATGAATAAAAAATGTTACGTCAATGTCAGGCATTTATAAAAACACTTTCGGCTGACATTCGCAATAGGGTTTGGTTGATAATATAATTCGTGTCAGCTGGATTTATTTAAATATTAATATTTTAAAAACCATAGACACATGTGTTTCCGAGACAGTTCATTAGATTTTGTTTTAAAACGACGCTTCACATAACTCGCATTCACGCATTTTGGAGAAAAATCGTTAGAAAGGCCGGCGAAAAAGCACCTACCAGGTCGATAAGTAAAACGACTTCCATTTTTGCCACCGTTGTTGTAGCTGACGAACCCTGTGACTGATCGTAATCCATTGTGCAATTGTTGATGCTTGCGTTGTTGTTACTGCCAGTTGCTCCTGGGTGATGATTGACGCCAATGGCCGCGGCTGCTGCCGCAGACACAGCTGCTGCGAAAAGGCCACCTGCGGTCAGAGAGCCGCCTGCTCCAGAAGCTGCAGCGAGACCAGATATCGCCGTTAGAGCGGCCACACTCGCCCGTTTGGCGCTGTGGCCTCCAGGCTCTGCCGCCAGGTTGTCATGCGAACGGCATTTCCTTTAAAATTCATGTGTTTTTTGTTACATACAAAACGTCAAATAAAATTAGTTAGACGGATAAGAAACATCGACAAGATCGCCCGCCCGCATAGGTAGCATACACTTAATGTCTAGTTGCGAATTGTTCAATGGTCGCATTCATCCAGCAGTGCTCCCATGCCTTGTGATATGATATGGGACATGTACCAGTACGCCACAGCATATGACCAGTAAGTTATAATTAGCTGAGGGTCTGTTGAATTTCGTTTATGTTGCCCATAATTTCAATTTACCTCATGTTTCCTATAAAAGAAATCGTGGTTGTTTTTAGTTGTCATTTTATATCTTTATTGTTTATTCAAAGGAACAGAACGAAATTACGAACCAAATAAAAATTAGAATGTAGTGCTTGACAACTGTCAGCCTATTCACAACTGACAACTTATTCATCAAGGAAAGTAGGTATAATTTTTTTTTACTACAAGTGAATTAATAATGTTAACGTGTAGCACATATATATAGGATTTTACTAATCGTATGTTTTTTTTTAAAGTTAAATCCTGTACATTTTACTTACTCTGCTAGTCATGCCAAAGAAGTCAGAACACAAGTTTTTACTAAGCATAGATTTCGCAACTAATGCCTTAGGGCCTACTCCTTGCAGTGACCCATTAGAGCATATTAATCACCTTCAGTTGTAGCAAAAAACAAAATATTTAACCGTCAAAAACGACCAAGCTATATTCCATATACAGACGAAAAAAGAAAGAACCAAGTATAAAAATGACAATTTAATACCGTGAAGTTTAACCTATTTAATGAGACTTCTTCACATGCACTTTTTATAATCGCGATGTGCCTTTGCTTTAAAAAATACACAAGTACACTACACCAATAACAACAACACATTAGACCGCCTACGGTCATAATAACAAAACGAATAGATCACCATTACATTTGCAATTAAATATAGATCGCAACCAACTATAAATTTGTGAAGAACATTCTCATGCTATCGTCACATGCTAAAATTAGTCGAAGCATAAAAGTCAGCAGTAAACTCGGACATAAACTCATGATACTCTCTCTGATACGATACCTCTTGAAGCCGATTTTATAAGCGTGATACACATGCGCATATATATATATATACATACATATATATATATATATATATATATATATACATATATAT
>MNPL01007948.1:22792-34861 GCA_002081605.1 Tropilaelaps mercedesae | reverse complement strand
TTACATTTATATGGGGTCCGTCTTACGAAGTAATGCAAAAACTGCTACCGTGGACGTTAAATGCTGATGGTCAGCGTTAAATATACGATGATATCCCTTCTAGTATCATTTAGTAATGATACTAGAAGGGATATCATCAATATGTTTGCGGAGTTGACGGGGCTGCCAGTTTTGTAGAATTGCTCTTAGCAAGATTAAGTCAATTTGAGCAACTTCACGCGACTGTTTAAATATCGCACGGTGATCAGATTCGCAGATAACGTAGACAGGCATGTTAGAGAACATGAAGTAAAAGCCGTCGGAAAGCTCGGAAGCTCGAAAATTTACCACAGAAAACTAATGCCATCGAAATACTATATTGTCGAACTTGTTGAACGTGGCATGATAAATTCAACTGTTTGTTCATGGCATGCACAAAGCCTCAATTTAAATGTGTTATTAGTCTTGTCATTCCTGTTGCGCATCCATTCTTAAAATTAGTCCTATAAAATGACGTAGGAACGAATCAACATCGTAAGAGGTAAGTTTACAGCTGCGTCTGGCAGGTGAAAACGTGTTACGGTTTTGTTAAAAATAAGTGAATATAATCAGATATAAAATATTACACTAAGCATGAAGTGTAATATAATAAAATCTATGATTATAGTATCATAGTTATTAAAGATAAAAAAGGATTCAATAATTAGTTTTATATTGCACTTAATATATATATATGATTATGATGATGAATATGATTTTTTCAAGTAAATTGGCTAAGATTTGATAAAAATATAAATAAAAATAGGTTGATTTACATAAAATCAAGGAATTTAAGGAATTAAGCAAGAAAATTTAATAGAAAAATAAAAGATAAATGCGTCAATTTCTGAGTCGCATTGTTTCGATTAATTTTGTGTGTATAACAGTGACTATACAATGATTAAATATTTCGCATTTTTTAATTCTCTTGGGCGTGGATTACAAGTTATTTGTGGATTTTATATTGGCTTCGCGTTTCCATGAACACTTTTGCTCAAACACCTAGTTGAACTCACTGTGCACTGAACCATTAAGCTAAGAACTATGACTGGCCCTTTTTATAGTGTTAAATGTCTTAAATTACATTTTAGTGTACTTTCCTTTATTCATAACGGTCGTTTGTAATTTGTCGGGGTTTTTCGTTTGCTAACTCTGTAACTAGCGTCGAAATATGAGGACAAATGTGATCGAAATGTGCAAACTAATAAATTTTTCCAATATGTTGATTGGCTAGGGTAAGAAGAGCTTTGAAGATAGTTTGATAAAACAAAGTTCACCGCCATCTCAAATATATTGATTTGAGAGTGTCTTGCCAAACAGAATTAAAACTTAAGAAAAGGGAGCTTACGTGTCGATAAATTGACTCTGCGGTCTCGGCTGACTGGCTGAAATTTTAGACAAGATTCAGCCTCGCTGTAAGCCCGGAATCGCTTTCACATTATTTCGAGCACTGCAAGAAGTGCGTGTCACTAGAGGGATTCAACGCGACATATGGCGGCCTTACAACTACTTGGTAATTCACTTAAACCATGCGTTTCAGTCGCAACGTTGATTTACCTATAATAAGTACTAACGGTCTGTTTTATGCAACATGTTGCTCAAAACAGATTTTCGAGTGACACACTGCCGTACACTGACCACAACTACTGCGTGAAAAAAGATTATCCATCAGTTGCATTGCTACTCGGCATATTTAGTATTTTTAGATCAGCCCTAAACATATTGAATATAAACTGTTTATAAACTTCATGTTTTAAATTACATATTGAAGTTTTATGGGTGCACTTAACTGCCACGGTCGAAGGTAAGAAGAACGCCGGCACAACTTTGGACGGTCGAACTTCAGCTGAATCAAAGTAATTTATCGACATTTATCGAGTGCTTGACAACAGAGTGCTATGCACTTGCACTCAAACAGCAAACTATAATGTGAACTTTATACACGCTATATATTCAAAATTCACCTCTGCCCTGCCAAGTGCGATGAACTTATATTCACGGCATTATGTACGCGCGTCTTCATTTGAAAAGCACCTTTTTAGTCGTTTCAAATATGCATTTCTGCATTTAATGAAACTCGCTCTAATTTTGTTTCTCCAGTGGCTAATGATCCTCAAGTCATTATACTTTATCTATACAGATATACCTTTTCTATCGAATTATCCCACTGGTTTAATTATAGGAAATTGAATCATTTGGTGTATTCAAGTGGCACGTGAAGTCAAATGTTTACTTTCCGGACCATCTTGAGTGTTTTTCTTAAGTTTACAGCATGCATATTTATATAATATTTCAATATGAAGTGCAGTTTCAAAAAAAGATATACATAAAACGTCAAGTACAGAAATTTTATATAAAAAAATATGAAGCATTAGGCAGAAACCTATCTTTATGCATATTTCCACATATCCAAAATGCCACAAGTAATGCATGAACATGCAACGGATGATCATGATTAACCTTGTTGATTAACCCAGTCAAAGTTGAGAAAATAAAGGAACAACTGTGTATTACTGCTGCGGCCTAATTAGGCATTTTGTGTTTCTTTTTGGGAACCGACTCTATCCAAGTCACGCTTCAGCCTCACGAGAATTTGCAAAGTGACGATATTTTTGATGACGCTAATATGCTGTTGGACGCCGCTGCGCTACGGCATGCAGTTGCATACAACCGCGTGCCGTAGCGCAGTTGCCGACTCAGTTATCTCAATCGTATATATCAGTCACGACGCGAGGTTGAGGCTTCGCTAGGTTGCTCGCTGTTCAGGTTTCTGTTATTTTCCCAACCGCGCGCCGGTGATGAATGAATAGGCTAAAGATTATCGAATATGATGGACTAACTGACAGCCTTGGTGTCAGCGTGGCTTGCAAACGAAGTTTCATATGAACTAATTAGTATGTTGCTAGTGGCTGTTATAATAAAACAAGATGAGTAGTAGTAGTAGGCGAGGCCGTGGTTGAGGCGTGGACTGTTCAGCCGAAATTTAAAAATCTATATATGATCTATAGTAAATGTATGCAGGAGGCGATAAGCGAGCCGATAAGTGGAAGCTATCCTTTCAGCAGTAGATACGACTAGATAAAAGCAAATTTAATAACAGGTTAAATAAGAACTAAAGATTTCTTGTCAGTCCATGGGCGCGCCGGAATATATATATATATATATGCAGTGGTTTAACATTATTCTGAGACCATAAAAGCATAGAGATTTCCTCAAGTATTGGACTACTTGAGGCTTCGCTGTACCTAACCCTTTCTCTCGCCATTACCTATCTTTCGAATTTCTGTCTTTACTGCTATGGTCACCCCGATGTGTGCCCACAATTTGGGTGAATTTCACGTGTCTGGCATCATATGGTGGATTACCTTCCTTGAAGGATTAGATCTCTTGAAGGAACCATTAGCCTCCGCACTTCTGTGTCCCAAAGCACGTGACAGCAAAGAACTAAGTGCTCTACGCCAACGCCCTGCCGAATGACTTAAAAATTACAGGTATTCTAATTGGCCTTGTTAAGCCTGACGATATAGCCAATGTCAAGCTTCTGGTTCAACTTCGGCTAGTAGTTTTTGTAAGCACCTGCGACCACTCGCCTTGCAATGGGCTAATAATGGGCGAAAATACCGTGGGCAGGTTCAGGTCAACATCCAATAGTTTTTCCTCGACTTACCGTGCAAGCAGGTCTCAAGACAGCATCTTGGGCAGGGCCAATAGGGATTCGGTTGAATTTTTCCGGTACGCTGTAGATAAGCCCACTATAGCCAGAAACCTTTCGATTTTTCTGAAACTCTATCCACACTCGGCATGATACTCACGAGGTACTAGGTATATAATTTATTATTCCTTTTGGACAGAGTTGCGCCCTCATCATCATTGAGGATGGGAAGGTCGTTTCGGGCACTCAGAAGATAATCTTGAAAGAGCACCACCGCTTCGGTTGTGTATCAGTGTTTTATATCGTACGGGCTGCGATAAAATTTCCTTAAATATTTAACCTTTCGTGTGTCAATTCACACTTTAAGAGCGTTTCTCTGAAAATTCTACGAATTTCTCCTTTGACCGGCTTCGTGAAGGATAATGACTGTAAAACAGAACCATTTAATCCACTTCAAAAAATGGGAATCCTTGACTTACTTTTTTCCTTGATTAGAGGCTTCTGGGAATAGGTCGTGGCCACCATTACTATGTTCGCTTATGGATGTGCTCTACCGTCATAACAATAAGCTATGACAAAAAGTATAGATGTTTTGACTTCTTAACGTCTCTTCGAGGAAGAGATTCACAGGATTTCATCTGTCGGCCTGCATCTTTTTGTTTCCTGTATGGTTGCCACCATATTCTCTCTCACATCCAGTGCTTTTCTAATCTAGGAACATGGTCTCCTTCTCGATTATGGCAAACCCCATAAGCGCGAATCCCCATTCCCCTGCGTTGAGCGCTTTGAACCCTCTTAAGGTTACCAAGAGCTAAGTGTTCAGAATTTCATCTCTAGGCTCTCACCTGTTTGAATGCAATGCAAAAGTTAATGGACATCTTAAAACCCCTTAAAGCGCGCTTTTCTGAATACCGTCTATCCGACAGTAATAACTGCATGTGTTCTGTAGATATTGACAGTTTACTTAAACCAATAGCAAATTAAAGTTGCTTATAAAGCAAGTTTTTATATTTCACCCCAGCAGAGAGAATTATGGAATATTTTACAACACAATTTGTAGTTAAAGTTTTGGAAAATCTACTGGAGCGACTTGGTTAGCATTATTTGCTAGCATCCTCAATCTATAATCACCACCTCTCTTACGGACAATATTCATTCCTTGCTATCACAAACAGTTTCGGAATTTATGAGTTCCCTTCGTTATTCTTAGGAAGATAGGAAAATACAAAAAGCTGCAATAGCTCGACAAACTAGCGAAAAACGTGTGTAAATTTTTGGACAAATAATTACCTTCTTTATTTTTTCAGTTTTATTTTTCCGAGTATCTCAAAATGCAAGTCAGCTCTAACAAGCGCACCAGATGCTTGTTCCAAAGGTATGTAACTTAAATTTATCAACTGCTCGTATTGGCTGATGATTTAAGAATCGTTTCTGGTCGTACATTAAATTTAGTCCTCATCAAAGCCTAATTAAATGACTAAAAAGATAATATAAGGTAACCATATTACCTCTTTCTTAGAAATTTGAACTGCATTTTTAGTCAACTGTTACATCTCCTCTAGAAACTTGTCTTCTCGTAGACGTATTTTCTTTCAAGTATCACATTAGAAATGTCAATCTAAGTTTTAAAATGTATAGAAGTGTCTGTTTACGACAATATGCTGGTCAGCAGTATAAAATCTTATGGAAATACGTATAGACAATATCACATTCGAAACTGAATTGACGAAATAAGATATATATTTGGAAGGTCTGTATGCCTCTGATTGTTATATCAAGGCAAACAGAATAAGTTATCCTGATGACAAAGAGACAAAAACTTACATGGTGTTAGAAGTGCTCGGGGTGTAATACAAAAAGTGATTTTTGAGATGTAGCTAAACGCAAGTCATTGCTGTGCCTGTGCGATGAATCAAATTGGCACGCCGCATTTCATCTGTATTAGACTACTTATATGAGGGTTAGCGCAGCCGGGCTCGTTTGACAGTTTTTATGAACTGAGTGTTCTTATCGCAGAAAGATTCGATTTGTTGCTATAAAATGGAAAGTACGTTTTGTTGACATCTAATTTTTGACTGCCAAGGGTACATCAGGATTTAAGCCTTATCACCTAAGGGAAAATTACAGGGCTTTGAAATTAAAAGCTCACATACCAGCAATTTCTTTGTTCATTAAATATACCTTGCCAGTGTTAAGGATATCATAGTGTTATTTATTTTCACGAGACATTATCAACATGAGACAAATTAAAGCCGAGTTTGGCCGGGAGTTTACCTGCTTAGAACAATGTTTGTCAAAGAATAGTTTTGAAAACAACGTATAATAGTTTTTAATTTTTAACCCTGTTACTTAGTGTTTGACCACCTCGATGGAGTAGTTGTTCGTAGAAGGCACGTAAGTCTCGGACGAAAACTACAGGACCATATTGGCAGAATCGCGTTATAGACAAATCAAATAAGTCTCCCTGTATTTTTGTCTCGCAGACGCTTTGGCGATGAACGAGGCATGCAGTAGGTATTGCAGTTTCTTGGCTGCGTAGCAACGCGGTGGCGTGTTGACATTGTTGTTGCGCTTTACGCTACATACGTGTAACATACGTGTGTACGGACGACCAATAAAGGTAGTACAGACAAGCAACACCTGCACATGAATGAATAGATTGGTATGGAAAATTCAGCGATTGTCGTGCATAACGCATAGAAAAAGTGCTCTTGGGTGCTACTCGATATGAATGGCGCAGACGTAAGGGCTCATATTTTTCAGGACCAGCAGCCCATCGGGCGAAAATAGAAACGAGTATAGTACAGAAAAATAGATTGTTAAATCGCAAAAACTTGCTGATAATACGTTTGTCTAGAACAAACGCATACAATTTATATGCATTTCGCGCATTCGTTATGGCTGGCTTCGATCTACGAGACGCCAACCCGCAATCTTACATAGAATTGCCAATGGTTAGTATTTCGTTTAAATTAAAATATCCCTACAAATTACGCAGATAGACGACTCTAAGAATTTTCTTTGTATAACAAAACGATTACTAAGTTAAGTAATAAATATTTTCAAACAATATTTTACACATTACAATAATGGGAAACATGGCTAATTCTACGCATAAAAATTTTTGAAAAAGTAACGAAAATTATCTCACTCCAATAAACCGTCAGAAATTATTTTTCATCGAAACAACAGGAATTCACTATCAGTCTCGAAGACCCCGGACCGGTACCGGGGCCAGGGGTTTCAGAGCGGAGATTGAAACCTGCCTTGGTTCGCGAGGCGGATTTCTTTTCTGGGAACTTCAATATCCCGGTGGTGACCAATTTTAAACGTGTCACAAGCAGCGAATGTAAACGATACTCAGTGGTCGGTCAAACGTCAAGGCATAATGTTCTAATGTAAGCAACTCGATGAATTACAGTAAGTGATGGTGCCTGCGTTAGAGCCGAACAAGTAGGCCGAAGCCCTACCCAGCCCGGCACAACGGTCATCAACCTTCATTGACAGTTTATGGTAACTTAGTTTGAAACAAATATGTTAGGGCTGACAATTAGCCAACATTTGACGTCCACGGTACCGCTTTTTACATTACTTCGTAAGATAGACCTCATAAATGTAAATATGCAACGGCGGGAATTGAACCTGTATGTCTGCCCCCACATACATTCGCGTATCTCCTCCACTCATAAGGCGCGCGCGAATACGGCAGGCCATCGGACTCGACGTGGTGACCTCCGTAACTAGATCTCGAGCGAGATAATATGCTAAACCTAGCATTTATCATGAATGCACAAGTTACTTCAAATAACTGCGCGACAGAGAGGGACATTGTCGATTGTGGTTCATTGCTTTTTAAATTCTTAACAGTGAGGACTGCTGGGCCGTAGAATAGTAGCCTCCTCCTCAAATAAAAAGTACAGCCTGATTACCAAGACTTTTTGCTAATAATCTTTTAGCAACACTGCTCCATATAAATTCGGCTCAAGTGGCCAACTAGGTAGCACGGCCGTAACTGCGCTGTGTAGCGATGCACTGGTTGCCGGTTGAAACCTCACGGTACCGTTTTGAATGCCCAACTCTGTGAGTAGCCTAAATTTATATAAAACGCCGATCTAGGTTCAAATACAGGAACTCTCAAACAGTTTAATTATAGGCACATACAAATAATTTGCGTGAAGGAATCTAGGAGCCACCGTTAAATCGACGGCAATGTGCGCCTATCTTACCATTTTCATTAATAATACACTTGTCTATATCTTAGCAGAGATAAACTGCTTTATTTTTAATGATTTTCCCGACATGTGTTTGTTATGTTGCTACATTTGCTGTTATAGAATACATCTGTTATAACAAGAAGATAAAACGTTCGGGATAGCCACACTGGAATCAAAAAACTAATTTTAAATGATTTAAGCGGAGAGGCTCATCAATGCAAATCTGCATAGCTATATGGAGATTTTTCAAATTTTTGCTGTTTTGCTGAAAACGGCGTCTACACATCTCTGGTTACAGGTAAGTTGGTTCTGGCCGGGAACTTGATAAACGGGGTGATAAAGGGCGATGAAATTTATGTGCGCACCAAGTGCAGTATGCTCGTTTTAGGAGTGAAAAATAGTAAGGACAGTAATGTGCATATTTTTCCCTCGACTAATATCGTGCCATGTGTCAACAAGGGTGACCAAAATGTCAACCTGCTAATTAGCTAAAGCTCTGCGCCTTAGTCTGGATTCTCCTTTTCTTGTATTTCCTGTCATGCCATCGATCAAGGCAATGGTTCTTCTTTTGGTATCTGAATATCACATTGTTACCATCAACTTAAATGAATAACTCGCTCCCCGCCTATTTGTTCGTAAGTTTACAGTTAATTTTAGGAGTTCACTGTCAGTGACATTCGTCCCCGTAAAACAGTATGATGCCCTAAGTCTTGTTTTTATTGATGGCAAAACCGGGTAACTTACTTGGCTTAACAAAGCCAGCTAAATGCTAAGGGCAAAATGGGCGGTTCTTGTGTTTGGAATGGATCCCTTTGTTTATTCTACTAGGCGAAAATTTATGGCCTCAAATACACGAAGGCTTGTGTATCAAGATTATATTGAGTTAGCGGTTTATAAACCAAAAGACTTATTGAGAATTGACAGCAGAATTTTGTCGGGAATTAAAAATCCGGCAGTCGGTGCGCATGAAAAAGCGACGAATGGAAGAAGAACTTTCAAACAAAGGGGTCCTGAATTCAGGTATATATTAAAACTCGTGCGCAACACGATGTTTCGCCGAAATAAAAGTTTTTAATAATTTCGGCACAAGAGATAGACCAAATTTTGGGCCTACCTTGTAGCGGCATAACTGGATGCAACAAAGGATTTGTTCATCGTTTTTTGATGCATTGACCCTGGTGCTGTAGATTTGAAAATGTGTTACATGAATGAAATCCTTTACGGCATACGAAGCCAAGCAATGAAACAACACATAACAGCAAACGTATGTCGTCGTCGTCGTCCTGCTACTGGTCGGGCCTTCAATCACACTTATCTCTATGCAATGTTATTTTTTCTACAAGCTTATGCAATAAACATATAGAGTTATCCCTGTCCATTCCATTGCATTCGGAATAACAAATGCAATCTATTCAATACACGAACCGCTTTTTTTGACCGCTGATCAGTCCGAAAGCTCAACTAGGCGTGCTAGGCGTAGATCGCCCAGAAGTAGTGGATGCAGGGCCTAATGGAGCGACTGCTTATTGTCTCGCCTGTGCTCTATTGCAACAGCAAGTAAGCAGATCACGGCAATACGGCGCTATGGCGATGCTATCATTTCTAGCTGATGCGCGCTCATGCATATATAAAGTAGTACAGGTCAAATTCTACTTGACTCATCTAATACTCATGGACGTACGGGCGTATACCTAGAGAACGCACATATGAATGTTTATGTAGTTGCCACCATTTTTTGTTTTTTGCTTCGTTTTCGGTACAACTGCTTGGGCCAAACCGATTGTGCCCTTGCATTGCGCCTATTCACGTGGCACATATATACCAGTGCAGCTCAAATCGTGTGTATTGAGTATTGGGAAAAGATAATCGTACACCGCACAACGACTGACTATACAGTTTTGCAGCTTAGGGAAAGGATGTTGAATGGTAGACGAAGCTCTTGTACTGATACGTACACGGACCAAAGTGGGCCGAGCGCAGGACTACAGGTTGAACCAATCAATTCAGCAGTTTCCGGTGACATACGGATACATATACACAAACTTACTGCACGTAGGATAATTGCAAAAATAGATGATGAAAATTGGTTTCACCTAAGAAAAGTACTTATATTCGCGAGATCAGGTAAGGATGTTGCGTTTAGTAGAAAGCTAAAAGGGAGCTCTAAATCGGTCAAATGCATAGCTTTATCACTGGCCCCTGTTGATGTTTTTACTTGGAAGTTCAGTGGCCAAATGCAGCGAATTCATTTTACCAAGGTTAATTAGGCAAGCACGCTTTGTATTGGCTGACGGAAATCAATAATCAATGATAATAAAACACCGCTTAGGTTATAAGGCATGATCGACCGCAATTTTACCTACACAGAATTCGAAGCCAAAATCGGTATTGGAGCGACGACAGTATATAAAAAATAAATAGTTTAAACTATGAGTTCCACAGTACTAAAATATTTTCTACAACTAAAGTGAACTTTTTGTTTAATGCTGTTGATTAATTTTTTGTTTATTGGTTGTGTGCTCACTAATTTTCAACCGCATAGTACACGTCTTTGAAATTCAGCTAGTTGGAGCAGTTTGGCGAGATTTTTACGTTTTGGAAGACTAGCGTATAAAAATTGAACAACAATATCAGTATCTATAAGTCAGGTGTATTTTATGCTACTGGTTTGACTAGGTTCGCGTGAGTAGAATTGGAATTGCACCAAGTTACTCCTTAGATTACTGTATATCAATAAAAACTCAGTATAACTACTCATGTGAATTGCACGAATGTTAGTGGTTTTTAAATTCTGGATAAAATCAAGTCTGTAAGTGGACATAGGAGTCCGCACAACCTTTCCTTCGCTGCGGCCATGTCGTTTTACTGAATGTACTCGGATAAAAAAGCACGATTGTTCACTGAGTGCTTACAGTACTCAGATAATGAAGAGTCCTTAGCTATTGCAAAGTTCATCATCAGTTGAAATATAACCATTATGTTTTATTGTTTTGGCACGCTATTAAATTTGCTGTTTCTATACTTTTGAGCCCTTTTGTACAATGCTGCTTCTTCCTTGTTTCCTAATTAGTAGCACCAATCGCTCAGAGCACACATTCTGGATTATTTCCCTTATAACTTTATTACTCCAAAATTAATTTTCGTTGCCTTTTTCCGCTTCTCACAACTTTGCCACTTTATCATTCATGTAACGTCACAATATCGGATCACACGATGTGTGGGAAAGAATGAAAAAGAATATGACAGAACATACGGCATGAAAGGTATAAATAAATTTTACAAATGTGCGACGCGTGCGTTGGAAGAGCTTAAATTGGTATCGGAATGCGAGACTAGCCAATAATTCTAATCAACTCAGTATACCTCTGCAATGCCATACTACAGTATGGTACGCATATTGGAAAGAAATATCGTGTACTTCGACGGCGTTTGCCAATACCCTCATTCTATATAACTACGCCTGTAACCATCTTTGGGCTTATTCATTTTCTTATTATGCTGATCTGGTTGAGACCTACTCAGCTTAACTATGTTTCTGCATACTTTTTGAGTTTTAGTTAGTTTCATCTGACAGCCAAAGCTTATGTTTTTGATGTACTCTTTGATTAATCCTGCAGATATGCTTAAACTGCAAGAAGTTATAGGAAAATTTGAGCCGCTCAAAGTCTTGTCTCTACAAATTTTAGACATCAAATGGCTAGACTGTGTAACGTTAGAGCATGTTCCATTAGAGCATTTACCATTTGGGAATCAAAGAACTCCAAAATAAGCTCAGAGTGTCCCGTTGTGGCCAATTTACCTAGAACTTCCTTCAGGGTACAATTTATTTTCATTATCTTGAAACTGCTTTTATATGTTATTGTCACGGCGGAAGCGATATCTATAGCGGTTATCCCTTTAGAATAAAACACTTTACATTTTGCTTCTGTCAATGATGGCTTTATGCAAAATTAGGCACCGCCGCGCTGGGACAAGAAAGGTCGTAGTCAACCGAAGATAATGGAAGGTCCGCAGCGGAGAGCGAGATCAGTATTTGGACGTTAGGTTTTACACTAAACTTTACTATATTGAAAGAAAGGAAAAAGAGGTCCACGATAAGTACTGAAACTTTACCGAATGTTGTTTCAAGATTTTTCTAAGATGGAAAATAGCTAGAGATCAGCCTAATTTAAGAATTTGGTGATG
>MNPL01007948.1:0-22237 GCA_002081605.1 Tropilaelaps mercedesae | reverse complement strand
ACTCTATTCTCCCTAATGTAGCAACTCTTTTATGGTGTGTATGATTCCATTTAGTTGTACAAAAACTTAAAAAAAGAAGACCCGCCAATTCTTTGTGCATATGTACTATACACTCAGTCCAACATTTGTGTCCCTTCTAGCTTACTAGCATACCATTAATCCTCGAGGAAACTCAAGATGAAAAAGTGACACATATATGGGTAATTAGTAGAGCGTGTTGTTTGTCTTACATAGAAGTATTTTTAAGGACTTGGCCGTAATATTTCATAACAAGATACAGAGACACTCGGATTAACAGTAACAAGAATATATACGTTACTGTGAAGGACATTTCAGGTAATAATTACTTGAGACGTCTGTTATATGATAACGCATTTGTATTAGATAGAAGAAAGGGATTATTAATACCGTTTAAAAGCGTTAATTGATGGCACCGTTGGATCGAAGTTAGATCCAGTTGCACGCATCGTCTTTAGGGCAACAATTTCGCCAAATAGGTAAGAACTTCGGCAGTTAAAAGACTCGCGTGAGATCTCACATGGTTTACGAGGTGGGCAATTGTGGATAAACATTTTTTCACGCGACTTAACATTGTTTGAATTTCTGCCTACCAAGCTCAAATAACTATTTAAACGTATGTGTCTTAGCTGGCGATAATCCAAAACAAATGGCCTCATTAGTTCGGGTGGTGAAGTATAAAACTATTGTACCAGACGACAATCGGCTTAATACTACACCAATCAATTAGCGCAGTTATACCAAGACGGTTTATACATGAACCAATATATTTTTACCTTTTGTGTTCTTCCTTATTTTCGGTAAGGCAAACTAATAAAACTCTCAAATATGCTACGGCATCGTCGGATATCATTGTTCACACCCGAACGCGTAAAAAAAGCTATAAGGTTTCGATTCCATTGTTTTCTGAGCCACGCAGCTATTTCCCGCTAGTACATTCCTGTTACAGCTTTGGGTCAGCACAGCCCGCATTCCATATAACAGTTTTTGGAACCTAGTTGTAGAGTTATTTTGGTTAAATAATTATATCAGATTTATAGAGTATCGAGAAGAGCGTATTAAAAAATTGAATGCAAAGTTGTGTTAAATAGCTAATAGTACAGCTCCTACACTACAACAAAGTGATGTCAGAACGTACAAGCATCCAAGTCTGACCAACGTATTTCGAAGTTTCCCTCTTAAGGTGGTATTGCAATGGAAGTAAATAGATAGTACAACGATACAGCAGTAGCAGGGTAGTGACCATTGAGTAAATGGCATCGGTGGAAGGACAACGACAGGAGGTATTGAAGATTACGCGAATCCCCCTTGCTGCTGCCCCCTTGTAATGATGATGATCATTATTATTATTGGCGTCACATACCAAACGATCTTTTCAGAAAAAAGAGGATATTGTAGGTAAAGCAAGCCACTTAATAGTGCATATGTTTGCCGGATGAGGAAAATTCTTACTGTGCACCTGTCAGGCTGACCTCGAGTAGCCAAGATGCATTCATGAGCATGTAAGATGGAGGACAAAATATGTAGTGAAACTGTAGTCCGACGTTTTTACCTATTCAGAGAGCAAATTAGAAAATGGCTCTTTGGATCCATATATTTAATTTGTGGCATTATTAAACTAGATAAACCTCATTTCCTTCAAATGATACTCAATTAGGAAGTTGAGTCAGTAGCGCTTTTGTCCAAAACCAAAAAGAGGCAGAATGTCACTATCTGTGCAGTGATTTTCATAATTTTTGTTTAAAGACTAGTTGCTGGTGTTACATTAACGTTGACCCTTATTTACGTTTATATAGGTTCGCTAGTAGTTCCGTCATTTGATAATTAAGTAGTAAAAGAAACATACAGAAATGGGTTTCTTCTTATCGCACTGAACGGCTATCTCTTAATTGCTAGTAGGGGCAACGCTAGTATATGGCACGGTTGCAATTAAGAGCCACCACTCAACATTTTGCCGATATTCTCTCAGTCACAGTCATTACGATCTTAAATCTTCCGTCATATGTTTGCTGATGGGATTATGGATGATAATCCATAGATTGATTCATACTTATCATTATATTTTATTACATAGGCAACACAACCGGAGGTGTCTTAGTTGGGAGCCTCTATCTACAATTGACTGATCCATTGTCATCAGAAGTTTTACGTCATTCTTCTGTAATACAAACGCAGAGTGCTACATCTATGCTCATATGTTTCTATGTTCCTACGTTGTCACTATAGTTCACATAATCCCATATGCTAGTCGAACATTACCAAATTCAACGTCATCGCAACTATACAGCATTTGGCGGAATGTTGCTATAGTAGGTTTATATGTTTACGTGGAATGTATCTCCATATTATTATAAAATGTAATGTATGTTTTACGGAATTGGCGCCGCTCATTGCGATTGTGCGTTTTATGATTTCTTATTTCTGTAGCTTTATGAGACTATTAACATCTTGTTAAACATCCCCGTACTCTTTAAGCGGAACCGCTACATGTTTTCAATTATTTTATACTTAAGAACTACGTGCCCTTCAACTCATGGAATTGCTCGCAGAGCTGATAACAAGTATTTACCATCACGAACTTTCAGTTAAACTTCTTAAGAACCTGTCCTATTTTAGGCCCTACGCGGTTTTCATATTATTTTGAGCAGCAGTCAGCTCATAAAAAGTTAAGTATACGGTGAGTATGTGAGACCAGCGGCATTCAACCAGCGATACTAAATTACCAAAGCATGGTCGCCATGAGCAGCTCTATATATATATATACATATATATACATATATATATGCAAATTTATTAGCTTTCTGTATGTGTTTGTGTCAAATATTAGCTACTTCCACAAATCTCAGCACTTGAATGGCATATATTCCAGGGCGCATATACGCTTTGTTATATTCATTTACGTGGCATCAGATACACCGTAGCTATACTCTCAACATCCCTTTTTATCCTCTACTCTACGATTTTGCGATTGCTAATTATAAGGTTTCGATTCCATTGTTTTCTGAGCCACGCAGCTATTCCCCGCTGGTACATTCTTGTTAGAGCTTTGTCTGACATGTGCTAGTCTCTTCGTATTCGCCATGATGTGTTTGTCCCTACACAATTATTGCCATAGGAGAAAAGGTGCCTATTTTATATTCGCTTTGACGATATCACCTATCGCTCTTGTCAAACTACGTGCTTTATGATGCTATGCCTGCCAGTTACGAACATCGGATTACGGCGAGAGTTTTTGGTTATATGACCGAGTAAATAACCGGGTAAATAAGGAATTATATGTCCGGGTGCTCAGTATATAAGTCGGCCGTCATTTTCCATAAATGGTGATCAAACAAGGCAAACTGCAGTGGCATGAAACGCTATCCCAACGAAGTCGTTTCAATGGAAACCAATGCATTGCTTTACTACACTAGCAATAAGAACGAAGGAGCTTTTGTTTCAACAACATTAGATATGATCGACTTAGAACGTTACCCCGTAGCTGCATCTATGCTGTTTAAGAATAGCTGGTTAGAGAAACCTTAAATAGCTGAATTGGAGTCATATATATTAATGATCCTACAGCAAGCCCGTAACAGATCGAATAAATTTTGCGAATGCGGTCTTGATAGACAGTCTTTTACACATAGGCGACGCAGTTACAACAAAAAGGCGTGAAATGTAATAGGGGGAACATTTCACAATAAATACGTAAATAAACTTCATTCCAAAGTAATTTAGTGCAATATATTTATAGTATACATATGCACCTAATTTATCAGTTCATGTAAATATCTCTTACAGTAAATAAGTCATACGAGCGTTAAATCTAAATGAATTGAAGGTCTATATCGTCCGTAGAAAAACAACTTTACAGGTAGACTAGTTGCCCCGAGGCCGAGAGGGTTTCCAAGGTCGCCTAGAATACCGTGTAAGAAAAACAAAAGGATCTAGGAATTTAGATGGGTTGATGCCCACTGAGCCAGCACGGCGACAAAGCACAAGCTCCAATATGGAACAAACAATAGCTCTGTTCTTGAGATTTTAAGTAAGCAAACATGGCTATAGACAACATAAGGTCGAAAGAGATCGGTTAAATAAGCGTAGAAGGTTGCGATGTAGACATTCTAAGGCTTTCTACGATAGGCCAAGATTTCTACGGCATTCAGATAGATGCGCCAACATTGAACAGCAATGTAGCAAATCTCGAGATATTAAAAAGCCACACCAAACCTCCAAAGCTCGGAGCTTTCGGATTCAGGTTTCGCTGGGGACACCGAGACGGGTACAGCAAAAGAACAAATTCGATGTGAACAAAAGCACCGTCTTGTAAGAATTGACAAAACAAAACAGAGTACTCTGTTTTCAGCAGAGTGTGAATTTCCAGTTGCTCCAGAAGCAGCAGGGCCAGCTTCATGGCTGACAGATGTTCTCCACGAACTAAGTATGATAAACAGTTGTCAATAAGAACCAATAACAAGTTACGGCTGAAACCTATTAAAAGGCCATCAAACGCATTGACGGGACATATTATTTGATCAGGTAACATATTGAATTATACATAAAATGTTAAACACCCTATGGGCAAGAACAAAAGGCTGAAGTACAGGACAACACAGATTTTTAGCAAGCATACTTTTAAATGGGTCACGAAACTGATTGCGCTGCAAGTGCGCATTTCCGTTCATATTAATAACCGCATTCCTGACATTACTGATAGGCCGACGTGCAGCGTGGGCCGTTTCGCGTGCGTGGTAAAACGAGGTTAGTACTTGGTCATGCGTATGTATGTGTCGTGTAATAACCTTAATTATGAAAAATTATGAAAGATATCTGGCTTTGGTGGAATAGGGTTAGTCGGTTACTAAATAATGCTAAGCGAGAACAGGCAGCTAACCATAAAATTCCAACAATAACACAGTAAATAATGAAACGTTAATATGTTAATTGAGACGATGATGTGCCAGGATTGCTTGCCACAGTGCATTTTGCGGATGAGAATTTTATACGTATGAGATATTTTAACAAGCAGTTTTTTATTGTTTATACATAATTAGGAAAATCTATAGGAGAAATACAGATCCTAAAATAATAAGGTTTAATAGAATTAAGCGATTTGTCCCGCTTGAATAATGCATTTCGGAAATATAATAAATTAATGATTCTCAAAAATTAAGAAAAGATAAGAAATTCGGTTTTCTCTAAAATGTATTAAGCAAATAAGAAGAAAATATGGAGAGAAAGGTTGCTGCTGTAAAACGACTAAAGCAAATGCTAGCGTAGAGATCCTAAACAAGGCAAAGGTAATAAACGAATATCAATGATGACTTTTAAAATAATTGTAACACTGTCAGTAACAATAATTAACCCAGATAATACGAATTTGAAATAAGTTAAACGGATAAAAGCAACAATAACGACAAACTATAACGACAAAATATTGGCTGGATAGTAAGTAAGCCACAAATATACCACCAATAGTAATTATAATAATTTAGAATTAGTATAAGTGTCCCTTAGCATTTCGGAACTATGATTAACTTTTGAAAGAAATTGCAACGGTAGAATATATTCTATATATCCTGCCATCACATTTGAGGAAAGACATCCATGTTAGGTATTCGCGGTTGACAGTATAAGCGCCGTTGTCGTTAACTACAAAACGCTCAACTGTCTGACGGGGTCGTCAAGCGGACAAAAGCAATCATTGTTGATCGGGGGATTGAGACTGGAATCACGGGTACTGGAGACAGTCATGGCCGCGCGACGGGTGAAAGAGCCAAACTCGGGCGCTCAAATAGTAGCGGTGATTCATTAAGGTTAATTAACAAAGAAAAGGGTGAGGTCCGTTTACTTTATTCGGCTGTCGTTGTGGGTTACGCTAACAAACCCGAGTAATATCCCCTGAAAAATTATTTGAGGGCTTTTTCACTACCAGTTCATGGTCGATTTCTTCGCATTACCACAACTCATACGATTTACGTGCCACTACCGACAGAATCGTTTGTTCGTATCCGTTTTTTGAGGGCTACCATCCACTTATCTTCCGAGAATAACTTCAAATGCCGCGCGACCCCGAGGCATCCTCGAAGGGAGAGCATTTCACTTTTTCCGCTAGCTTACAAATAATTTCCTTATTCTATATAAATAGTGATCGATTAACCGCCGTATTCCTAATAACATTTTTCTTCTCCAAGAGACCGGACAAGTTACCCGCAAACAGGTGATAATTGCGTTGTAATACAAGACATTTCATTCGAACATTTGTATCCTAATATATACGGTATGTATCCTTATAAACTCTTAAGACTGTCAAGCTGAATGGAGTTTTACGGAATAAAATTTTAGCGTCAGACTTTATTACAGGAAGCCACTTAAACCGGTGAGCCGAGGTAGTAGTAGCTTGCTGAAGACGAACACTTATCTCACATTAGTCAATGGCAGACGCCACAGTATGTCTGAAGCCAGCAGGGAGACCCGCAGACAACACCGAAGTGCTACTGACTCCGCGGAGCCGATGAGTTAATAGAGACTCCTCGTCGACCTTGGTGAAACCAGTTGCTCTTGGAAAATCAACCAGTCGGCCACCCTGTACTCCTCTATTAGAGGTATTTTTTACATATATATATGTATATATTTACATAGTTATAGCTTTTTTTATATTTACGTGTGTGTAAGTGTGTGTAAGATACTGAACTTTGATTTTCAAAGCGGTTGTTATTCACGTTAAAACCAGTAAAATAACATTGAATGACCTTAAAATGGCGTGCTTTTAGTTTTTAGCTCTTTCGGTTAGTTTATTAGTCTCTATAATTCATACATAGCAAATTTTGTATAATTATGGTGGGAAAAACGTCTTGTAAAGTTGTGTCCATGCGGCTGGTGACACAGCCAGTGTTCTATACCAATAAACAGGAACCTCACGCGACTTGCTTTGTCACGTTGTTCTATACTGTTAATGTGTTGTTATTCACATCAAGCTATACCATCAGACCATATTTTCGGTTTGCCCTTGCACTAATTGTCAATGGCACGCCATTGATGATTCTCGCGCGAATTGGTGTATAACAAAATGCGTTTTATTGAACCATAGCTTTTTAGACTTCGAAGGTTATTCGTGCCCGAAGTAATGGAATGTAGAAAGCCATAACTAGAGTTTGAGTCAAATGCATGCACGTTGCATACATAGCCATGGTTACGTGACACCCCGAAGGAATCGTTTAAATCGTTTTGGATGTGTCTATGTTTGTTGATGCACACCACCGTCAACTTAAAAAGACGTTTACTATCGTGGTGTGTTTCGTTTAGAGAAGTCCGAGTGTTCAAGTGTAGTCTATGTGGGCATCGGTCTTCCCGCTTGACACCAGTTTAAAGTGAATTGAAAGTCAGTGCCAAATGACCACATACGGTTATGAATTCGATGCATGTAGTTGGCGCAGTCCTGAGAATATGCCATGAATGAAATACCATTAATAACATGAGCTGTGAAAATCTGAATAATAATGCGAAACAACTGTGAAACGTATGAGGCAGAATCAAGCACTATTTTGACCATGATAGGACGATGGTATTAGAAGTAGGAGATGGAGCGACGATGTATTATAATAAATTTACAAATGCGTCGACGTCGTATCTCGGCAACCAGAGTGGCAGTGTGGTGCCACCTATTATAGGATATACGGCCGGCCCCTTCTCAAATGAACTAATGTTTAAGTTCAGGCTTACGTATTCATCTTTAGCTGTGATATTTTATATTCCAGTTTGGCTATTCTGCTTGCAATCGCTCCCCATGTCTCTGCGACCATGATGGTAGGCAGCGCCATCTATGATAAAGGGGGAAGCGAAGAGAAACGAAATTTGCCATTGTACCTGCGCGTAACAGGCTGTTCGCACTTTTCGCCAAAGCGCCTCCTTTCTCTCTAAAAATGCATTCTTCGTCAAAAATAGCCTGATTTGCTTTCACATTGCTCTACACTGTGTGGATTAAAAAGCAGCCGGTTACAAACACCTGAAAAGACTAAATAAAATAAATATTCCTAAATTAATGATCCTAAATGAGGAAGGTACGGCTTAGTGAATACATCGGAACATAGAGATTGTGAGATACACTTGACAAATTTTATCAATGCATATATACATTCTATGGCAGATGGCACAGAAATAACAGATACACCAAAAAGAGGTTTAAAACAAACATGCAGGACACCATAACAGCCTTCTCGTGTACAAAGCAAAAGATGTGTTGAGCTGTGCCATCCCAGACAATTACAACGACATGCTTAGTTAGTACTCTTCTTACCTATTGCAGGACGAATAGACAATAGGTCTCTAAAAGTGTCTCTGTTAGATGTCTGGTTATCATGAGCAGACTAATACCTCATATGGGTTACAAGGATGGCTGCGAGGTGAATGGAAGAATGTGCTAGTGGCAAGCCTCTGAGGCTCAAGAAGCTCATTAGCTGATCAAGAATTATAAGTGGTTACGTCGCGCTCATGTGACTGTATCTGACACGGTTGTAAATAAAGTTTGGGATTCGTATACATATAGCATATAATTCTTAAAAATGTTTCATGACCCGGGACGTTAATCAAGGACGCCAAAAAGGATGGTTCTTGACTTTAGGCTCACAAAATACTGTACGAGTTTTTTTGTGTAGCAACTTGAACTGGTCTTGGATATGCGAGCAGTTCACAAACAACACTCAGTTGTTAATATATAGAAGACGATATCCTTTGGCTTCTGAGAAATATATTCTTATTTTTATAAGCTAGTATCCAAATGTACAGCAACAAGGGTATTTATCCTGTACGGAGTCCCGACTTGCTAACTTTTTTACAATGAATACCACCAATCGTAATGTAGTGGGTGTGGCCCAGGAGACAGAGAAGATATCCCCAAACTTATTGTCTAACTCATAACCCGAAAAAAACTATAATAACTTTTCTGCGTGTGTATCATAATTCTCAATGCATCGTTGGATCGGCTGGTCTTCTTACTGCAGGTTGTGCAACATCACTTTGGATAAATAGTAATACTCGCATGATTAACCTTGTTCAGACAGGTTCTCCGGTTGTGCTTGGGATTCTGTTCTGGATTTTGTCGTTGTAGTATCGCCTTAAGACTACTATTAGCTACATTTAAGGAGAAAAGCAATTTATAGTTCAGGTTTCTCTCTATTTTTTACAGTAAAAAAAGGAGAACTTAGGTGTATATAATAATAAGACTAGACAACTTAATGAAAATACATATAGTCAAGGCCTGTTGAAAGACAATGTTCGCGATCGTGACTTATACACACCGTACAATACACACTTACACACTTACAATACACACCGTTCGGGTTCGAACCGACATTTATGCCAAGTTGATGGCGTGTTTAAGCGGTATCTAGACCCAAAACACTATCTAAAAATGTAAATCTAAAGCAAGTTTTAATAACTTGCACACCGCTAGCTTAGTCGCCATGAAATGAAATGTTTCTATTCATCTAGAATCTCGATTTTTTTAATAAAAGAAAATTGCATCGCTACCTTCATATGTTAAAAGTGAAGAAGTGTGGCGAATTGAACCTGCAAGGTGATTTGTGAAAAAGCATGGACTGGGCATTATCAATGGCGATTATAATAGCATGCGCACGAGTTTACTGGTTATTGACTTAGGCCATACGTTGGCGAAATCAATAAATTCGTTATGTACAAGAGCGTCACTTACGACCTGTAGTGCGTTTTTGAGGCCAATGCGGACCTGTCATCTCCAACCCGGAACCTGACAACATACATTAAAGGAATGCAACAGAAACTCCAAAGCTGACTGCCGCACAAGTTCAGCAGATTTCAGCAAGCAATTGCAAAATTGGGGAATGCAAACTTCTGAACGAAGATTGTGGGGTATGGCTTTCTCAGATGGCAGAAGCCGTGTCTTCTCCAAAATCGAGTTTGTTTTCATTGCATTTCATTTGGCTTCATTGCATGTTGTATTATAGTTAATGCATTTGGCAGCCTTCAACTTAGAGTAAAATATAAAAGCCTTTGCTGGTACTTGCGAGCGAAAAACTACTTCTACGTCTTATCGTTTAAATAGGTTTATAATCTATAAACTAAAATCCCGCAATTCTTCTACACGTCGACTTTCAAGCCGGTTAGAAAAATATAGGATGCTTTGCTACATCTAACAAGGATTACTCGTCACCTACAAAAGCCTCGCTGAAACGGCTCTTAAAGTAAATTTTCGTTCACGAGTTATTCACCTGTATAATGCCTATTCCTCCAATGTTTGCATCGTCAAATTCATTTGATTTAACACCTCGTCTTGTACGGGCATTCGCCAATATTTTTTAACTGACCGGCAGTCGTTGTCAGACAGATGCAGACGCCGCCCATTATTGTGCATAGAGAAGCGTTGTTCAAGAAGCTAATATTATCGATTGTCGGCTCAAAACCGAGACTTAACAACAAAGCCGTTATTCGCTATTCTACAAGATAGAGCGTTTTGTGCTCGTTCACATGATGCAATTTCAGCTTTGAGTGGGTTCACAGCCAATTATTCAATAAACAATTTCCATTTTCAATTCGAACACGCAGCTAATATTTTACGCATCTATTTACTATGGAAACAAGTCACCCTGTCTATCCGTTCTATCTTTTACCCCCTTTCGACGATTTGTTTTTTGCCCATTTACTATTTTTGACTTCTTTGTAAATTGCTCCTAAGGCAATAGTTGGCAATGCTGCAGAAATAAATATTTTCCTCACTGTCTTGGAAGAAAACACGGCAAATTGATGTAGGGTTCCAACACTACTGTCAAGTTTCCAAGCTTTGGAAATTCCCAGTTCAAATTCTAAGGGAGGCGAGCAAGACATTTAATTCTTTCAAACGTAGATTTGACATGTGTACGTTCTGTATGAAACGAAATTGTTGTACATTAACATGTTTTGGTAATACTGATACAATTTGTCAAGTAGCTAAAGGTATTATCTACAAAGGGTCGATAATCTTTAGATGTAACTGACTAATGTTAACCTTAATTACACCGGCGTCCGACTAGACGGTGCCATAACCACTGAAACAAATTAATTTACATTCACGCACAATCTCGCATTACCCAAAACGTCGTTCGTTGGGTTCCCAGCAAACTTTTTTACTAGGGATCTTTCACTAGGGATCTAGGTCATGACTAGTACGCTCCAGAACAACACTAACTCGCGTTAGTGAAACTGGGCGGAAACTATCCATAAAGGCGAAAATTATCCATGCAGCCTTTAGCGATTATCAAAGTTATCGCAATCAAAAAATAATTGGAAGAGAGCTTACTACTGCAGATGCTCATGTGTTTCGCATTGGTTCGAGTTAGTGTTCAATTCAACAAAAACCCCCACTTGGGGTGATTGTGACATACAAGGTCTTCTATATGCAGAAAGAATCGATCAACAAATAAGATGCCTCTTGACGAAAGCTTAGACCAATTAACAAGGGGAAAAACGGCCATTTGGACGAACAGTACCGGTGTTTAGTATAGCAGCATTACCACAGAAGGGCGACTTTCGCAAGAAACAATTTGTACCTCTGACCTCGAGCCACATTCCCGTAATTTTTTAGTTAATGGCTCATGGCGAAAGGGAAATATCAGTTTTTTTAAAAACAAATAGCATCTGGTGTGACGAATACGCTTAATCAACCGCGTACAGGCGCTGCAATGTATACATACCATTCAACTATTCAAGTCGCTCAGGCGACTCCAAGAATGTCGAATTCGCTAGCTTGATGCATTTGCGTGTGCCTTGAGACCAGCAGACACAGACATGTATACGGATGTCACTCCCTCCGTTGCGCATTTTAATACATAGGGTTTATTTTAAGCAATAATGCGAAAAATGGTACCGTAGGTGTACGTTGGCTAACAGACAGCCCTAGGAATCTTAGGCGAATCCAAGAAGATAGATTCAAAGTGAAGTTGGACAAGTGTACCATTTTCAAAGAGGCCATTAAATATCTAGGGTTCCTAATTGCAGCAAAAAATGAGGCAACCGGATCAAAAAACGATCACAGATATTCAGAAAATGCCAGTTCCACAAGTATCGAGCTCCACAAGTTCATTCATAGGAGGCGGTTCACTTTTCACAAATCACAGACCTCTCGTGAACATTGTCGGAACTAAAGCGCCCTTAGATATTACGTCAGGTTTGCAATAGTGAGCAGCGCTCCCAGAGATGTGTAATTTTATGAAAAGGTAGATGAAAACTGCAGACTAGACAATCTTTTGGCTAAGCCCATAATAATTTGTTTGTAGGTCTTTCCAACCAAGCCGAAAACCTTAATCAACTATTCCTCTAGGGCCAAGTCTCGTTTCACGCTGCAACATTACCTCAGTAATCGAAGTATACATTGGCCTATAAAGATGACATACTTGTAGCGCCCTTTAATTCATTTTCAGTTCCGGTACCCAGAACGAAGTCCGCGATGACCCTCGCCTCCAATTATCGGCTTCTGGAACACAGCAGCTTGGAGAATGAGAAAAAGTGATGGAAAGAAATGAAGATAACGCGATTGTGGATAAAGAATAGCTTTGCGCTGATGTTAAAAGGGCCTTGGTAGCTACGCAAAGATTGAGACACCATTGAACTCTAGATATCGGAAAACATAAATACCCAAATAAAGTATATTCGCAGAACAGGGCACACAGTCTTACTATTCACTCGGTCGCCTATAACATCCATATCAGTCCAGTTTCGTAGCGTGTCCTTCTGAGCTCAGCTCATCATCCTAGGACGTGAAATGTTCATAAAAGCGATTAACTACATTTTTATGAACACCTCTTTGGGATGTTTCTGTAAGACAAATGATACCGCCTGGTTTCGGTTCTGCATACGCCCATGCAATGCTCCAGTGGCATATAAAAGTCGAGAATGACGAAGAGGTAATGAAGACCTTTCGAGAAGTTCTAATTTGGGATCAACGCAAGTGTGATAAGCTTGTCTTGCTATAAGGTCTGCACAAAGTTCTACATAAATGAGTGTTGTAACTTTGCAGTGGCTTTTTGTAAAATATTGGTTCACGAGATGCTGAGATCGCAGGGTTATATTGGAACTATGATGTCCAAATGTTATTCTGTTGTTTCAGCAATACATCACTACAGGCACCTATATGTCCCATCGAAGGTCCCACTCTGATATATAGCATACTTTACCTCTACTCTAAAGATTTGTGTTCTGTAATTACAGATATAAGTTTTATGCGGAGAACAACTCGCGCAGAACGATACTTGCCGGACAATCGTCGGTAGCATCCTAGGGACCCTGTCGTTAACTCTGCGGTAAATTTGACTTTTTTTTCTTAAGTTAGGTAGACATGATTCACAGAATTCTCCTTGCTTTCAATATACTGAACGCCGTTTATTTGGGGCGCGAGGTGATCGCAACAGTTGACTTGCGCTGCGCAAGGTGGTCAGTTGGTGAGGGTAGTCGTTCGGTCTTTCAGTGATACGTGCTCGAGCATGCAACATTGATAATCCTCATTAGGGCATCGGAATTAGGTTAATTAAAGGGATCAACTGCCGCTGATAACCACTGGTGCTCTGAGTCGTTTCGTGGTCGTCTATTGCTAGCTCTCGCATACGCAACGCTGTAGGTTCGTCGGGTACACACCGAACAAAAGGTTAGCAAATACAACTCTATAATCTTCTACGACCGACTTTTAGCAAATGCAGTAATTAAAATAGTTGAATCACCTCGATCCGATGTTGCATCTCGATAAGGGGCGGCTAAGCTTATGGTTACAAAGGCAGCACCAATTAAAACGCCAATGGAGCAGTCAGTCGATTCCCCTTCGAACTCGTTGCAGTCAGCTCTTAACTGAGCATTTTTATACCGTCCTTTAACAGCTATTGGAGCTACAGAGGAGATTGCGTGGGTCAACACATTTGTATTCTTCGTAACGAATCGGACATAATAGCTTGAGTGAAATATGGCCCTATCGCCTCCCTCCTGCGTGATGGAAGCATAAGATACAGCCGCTGTTTTAACACGAACAGGCTAATAAATGCTATTAAAGGGACCTTGGGTGAGGGTCAACATAGTGAAGTCAAGGTACGACGGGAGTACACTCTGATAAGCCGATGACAGGATTACAATACAAAAAGAAATGCAAAAAAATCGGCTCTCATTTAATAGTAACGCATTGCAAAAACCGCCTATGTCAACCAAGATGGTGCAAATACTTAAAGTTCAAAATAATTCTTCTACTTAATAATGTAGTAGCTATATTAGTCTTATTTCGCTAAATCTTAAAGATTTGTGTAGTTATTACATTCATTGTGTCTATATTACCCGTTTGCACAGTAGGAGTGATCTCGAATATTGAAAATCCTCATATAGCTATTCGCAGGGCCTGCACGCAAGTGTTGTTTTCACAAGCGGTCAATTTTTTTGTTTAATGTAAACTATATCCCAAAAATGCGTTTTCATTTTCAACCATTTACAAAAGTCATTGCTGTAGCTATTTCTTGCTAAATGTTTTTAATTCGACCATACTTAAGTTTAAAATACCTCGTGTATGTGATATACGTTATTAACAATAAAACTCTTTTTGACTTTTTTTTAAAAGTTTTATTATGATTCATGTAGATTGCTTGTCAGTAGCGTCCCAATCATCCGTTCCACAGCCTATTTAACTGCAGGACTACGTATCAGCATTTAGAAAATTATGAAGGAGA
This sequence comes from Tropilaelaps mercedesae, assembly GCA_002081605.1. Classification (NCBI taxonomy): domain Eukaryota; kingdom Metazoa; phylum Arthropoda; class Arachnida; order Mesostigmata; family Laelapidae; genus Tropilaelaps; species Tropilaelaps mercedesae. The sequence goes on along the minus strand of MNPL01007948.1, from coordinate 7,532 downwards.
AAAAACTTGAAAGGCTTTTAAGTTGCCCTTCAAGACACCGAAAGGGTCCAACAAATGAGTATATTGAAGTTTTATGAGTGCTATAACGAATTCGATGAGCATATTAATGTGTCTTTACTTTGCATTGTCTTTGTCGTAGTTGTTATTTATTGTTTTAGTTTCTGTAGTAAAAAATATTTTCGCCTTTCTCTACCTCTAAATCTGGGTAGGTTGGGCTAAGCATGGAATTCAACAAAAACGTCATCGCAAGAAATGATAAGTTGTTTACGGCCAGCGAGTTATTAAACAACGTGTAGATTGTCGCAGGTTTGCTGCAATTGACTTTACCAATAATGGCTATGTTGACATTAAGCCCATTGCTAACTGTTTGGAGGACCTGAAGAATTGCGTGCCCCATAAGGAATTCGTTTCGGCAATCGAAATCGTAGTAAAAACAGTACAGAAAAAAAGGATTCGGGGTGTCCACAAGAGCATTAAGCATCGGTGCAGACTACTCTAATATGGCTGCTTTTTGATGCCAACTAAGCGGGGTCATGTCTACCTGATATTTATCCGTACAATATTAAATTCATATTGCTGGGGTCAATATAGCCGCGTTCGAGTAATAATTCACGTTTCGAGTAACGATATATATTAGAATAATATATTAAAACACTGAGCTTTCTAGAGAGAACATAATTGTTTTTCGATAAAAGGTACCAGTGTTGTGGCTTATATGCAGAGGGCTACATGGCACAGCAGAGGCATTAACGTACGAAGGCATACTCGCGCTCCAAACTAAGAATTCCACATATACGCTATAAATAAAGCGTATCGATAGTAAATATCAATTATCTTCAATAAAAATCGTCGAAACACGCCTTGTCTGCTTAGATTTTTAAGAAATGCTAAATAATGCTACGGACGAAGGGAATTCGATATATGAATTGCAAAGTAGGTCGCTTAGAACTGGTCAAAAACAGCTGGTGATGAAACGCATCCGCAATAAAGTCAGAACCAATGGACTTCGAGGCTCAAATATTTAGTTATAACATTCGCCTTTATCTGACAGGTTGCATGGGCAACACCCTTGTAATAACTAGAATACAAAAGAGACCACCCACTCTTAAAATCGATAACCTCTCTTTATAAAACACTAGGGTTACCCAATCTCATCCCTCTTACGGCAGTCGTATTCAGAAGTGTGATAGGTGTGTTTTGGGATATTTAAAACCATGGTCGCTGTTCAGTATTCGCACTATCAACTCAGCGAATTTTTCTCAGGCAGCGCTCACGATATCCAGTGATGTTTTAAATTAAACGTTTATTTAAAGAAACCCCACATTTAAATAATCTAAAGAGTAGAAATGAGTCAAACGACTTAAAAATCCTAAATGTTCTAAATCTTTGCTAGGAAAGGAAACCAAAAAAGGGTGAAACTCACGCTGCCGAATGGGCTTGTATAAACCTTGCGTAAATGATATTTGGGGTGAAACAGCTATTTAGAATGTGTGTGACGTTCAAGACGTTTTAGGTATTTTGTACATTTAGATGTTCGAATTTGAAACCCATTTAAGTGAACGCCTTAACCTTCTGGATGTCTTATATATATATGAATATGTATAGTGTATCTATGTATATATATGTATGTATATATCCATCGGGTGTACGTTTTGGACTAAATACCTCCAAAAGGGTTATCACGTAAGTAGTACGTTTCCTTGTCGCCTGTTCTTCTCGTAATTTACGTCCGTCCACTAAATGTAATATTGGTCTATGTAAAACAATGCTAGTACAAAAGGATTTAACATTATTTAAAGTACTGCATGCTTTTATTATGCTTTATTATACTTACATTAATAATAAGCTAACTTGCATTGTGCTCAAGAAGGTTCGTCAGACAATAGTTAATTTGAAAACCTTAGTGTTTCGAGAGCATTATTTGTAACGTGTCATGATGTCAACAAAGGTTTTCAATATAAGAAAAAGCATGTTGGCTCTTTAATATCCAGTGGACGTTATATTGGGTAATCGCTGACACAAAGGCTTTGCGTACATATCCAAACGACGAGGAATTCATGCGGGTTTAAAATACGTAAGTAGACCAGCTGAGAAACACGCAATATGCATAAACCATACAACATTTGAGTAACAAGTTTCGTTCATATTTGGTGTTTTAAATAAATAATTTGTAAGCCAGACATTAGTCAAATTGGTCAAGTTAGGTACAATTATGTCTTTCAATTAAATTTAGCTATCCACTGTTAAAGCAAATTAATGCTAAAATAGATCCTTCTTTAAGTTTTATGTATGAGCTATGCCTCATATAATATGCAGACATCATAAAATAAATAGCCATATTAAAAAGCAATTTTGATACATTTTGATTAATAAATTAATTTGTTTAGTGTTTTATATTTTTTGCAATTAAAAATCTTACCATTTTTGGAATATAAACAATTCTGGCCTACGTTACTCCCCGTCGCAGATGCTGGAGCTGTAATAAATTGCTACAACTGTACTACAATCACTGGTGGGTGATTGGGTAAACATATACACCATTACCTAACTAAAGTAAATATTAATGTGTAAAACTTGTTTTTGATACGTATATATAATAACATGTTGCACCTGATGTCCCGGCAGTTAGTACACGAATCGTTTTCTTCATTTGTAGTCTAGTCATCGAGTACCTATTACTATGCCCTGTAACTGTTTTACTAAACGTGACAATTATTATCTACACCTTTCACGATTCCTATCTGTTGAATTTATTGCGTTCACTCAAAATTGCTTTCTTGCTCATTATAGGTTATTCGCAAAATATATTATTATTTACGTGGTACACAAGTGTCATGTTATGTAGTTAATATTTAAATATACTACATATATAGGTACTAAATATAGTATATGGTCTGTACTTTCACGTCTATTTGCTATAAAGAACGAAAGTTGAAAAAAGTCAATCGAGACAATTCCCAACAGGGGGCGTTGAAGGCAACACAGAGTACAGAAAAACCGGTAGAACACAAGAACCCAAAAGATCCTCAGATGGAAGTATAGTTCAAGATTAAGTTAGCAATGCAAATCGTATCACTTCCACTTCGCAGTATAGATTTTCTTTTTTTGACGCTTCTTTAGCTGATCTGTCGACGCTCAGATAAACGGTTCACCCAATCAGCATATGAATATTCGGATATGCTTTGCGTCGAATCTCATCAATCAAGTTTTTCCACAGATCCTATATATAAAGCCAATTTCTGAAAATATTTCATGTTTACGCCTGCTTGATTAATCTAATGGCAGCATCGTAATACACTCAATGTAGTTTTAATAGAACATGTAACTTCAATTTTCTAAAATTTACATCATTATCGTATATATTAATTTTTCGCAAGAACACTATTTTCACCGGTGCTTCATCATCAATACGTTATGCTCGGTAGGTTGTAATGCCAAAACTTATGGCACGTCCATTTGTTATTTTCCTAATTCTCTTGTTTGAATGCGCCAAATAGGCCAATGCAGAATCGGGAACCTTTTAATTATAAGCTCACAGATATAGCACAAGTTCTAAGAGGTGTGTCAAAACTAGTTGAGGACTGGAGAAGATTCGATTTATATATTTTTTCACGATGTTATTGTAATAACCAGTAATTTCTTTAGTTAATCGTGTGACCTTGTGCTCGTCGGTTCGCTTTTTCTGTGGCTGTTGGGTACTAGATACATATGCGATGCAACATAAGTGCACCTCGCGGTTAACTAATTAGCCGGCATGTTTGCTTATGTTTATTAAGGAATGTTTACAATTGTCTAATAATTTAATGGAAGAATTATAGCATTATCAAAAAAATAGGGCACAATTATATAAATATTTGTTTAGGTCCGTGTATCGATCAGTTGCGTCAAGTCAAAACAATCAAGCAAAAACAACCATATATTCAGCTAGATATACTTGGAGTACACTTACGTGATATTTTGTTCTATATACTAACCTGTAAGGAAGCATTCGCAACAAAATGCCGTGACTGTACACTCTATGTACAGTCAAATAAAATCGCCCGTTTTGAAGGACTACCCAGTGAGAAAATAAGTAACTTGAAACTTGAAGCACTTACATGAAACCCAGTACTAAGAGAAGTTGATTAAATTCTTTGTGCACTAAAAAAAATAATGTAATAGTAATGCCTACGCAAAAAAATCTCACATTTTGTATTAGCACCTGCATGATGTAAAAAATTAATCTGTTGTAATTAACAAAGCCCGAATGAAGTGTTATCAACGTTTTAAACTTACCAAACAAGCAGGATAATGTGCGGGAAAACTAGGGAATTTTATTTGATCATCCGTCTGCGTGATTCACTATCGTGTTGTTATTTATCCTAAACATATTCATATATGGCTGAGTTTGTTTTTTAAATGATCTCGCCTCGTTTGTTGCCTGAATTATATTTGGAAGCTCGTAGCTTCTATACATGTTGATAGAAAAAAAATAGACTTTCCGGATATTTCCGGTACTGCAGCAAAATATGAGATTTCAATGCTTTTTTATTTATTCTACGTAATAATGCTCCACATTTTTCCTTGGCATTTGAGTTCTTCCCGATGTTGAGCTTCTCTAAGTAAAACATATTGCTACGAACGACTCACTCTCTATATAGTTGACGCGAAAAAATAGTTGTTATAGTTGATTCGACACCTACTGTTTGCCAATGTGGCGTACCTCTCATACAAGCCTAGTCGAGCCAAGGCAACTCTCTGGGCGTATGAGCATATTCCGGGACTTGGGGTCTTTTAACACCCCAGAATTGAATTCGTTGGACAATAGTCCTCGTGCCAATATCGACTCATCCTTCATGGCTATTAAAGCGACAATCTGGAGTATGAATAGCAACATTTTGACATGTACGATCTCTATAAGTGTAAAAAGTCCATTGTCTGTTTTTCCTCAAATATTTGCTTGAGTGCAAACAATATCAGGTGAACCTAATTTGAAAGATCATTCTTTAGATACATGTACGTACCGAGGGTGTTTCAGAAGGTCGATTCTGCCTTAGATATGTGTTGCGAACCAAGTAAATATAATTTTACCAAAAACTGAAGATTTCAAGGTCCTATACCTATACTGGATTTATAATTGGTTAAATATCTATTCAAAATAATCTATCGCATCGAATGTCAACTGAAAAACTCGATTTTACTAAGCCAAGTTGAAGTCTCATTTTAAGGAATTTTGAACTGTTTACCTGTCAAGATCTATTCCTATCATATGATAAGGACGTAGTCAAATTACGCGCAAAACCACTTCACAGACTGAAGTGGAATAAAGTTAGTTTAGCGCACGTCAGAGCCTTGTTTCTGCGCTTTTATACATAAACGTTTCTGGCGAGATACTTCAGTAACCGAGGGAGTTATTCTTAGCTGCCTTTCTAGTTTTTGTATCAACCGTAAGACGTAGAACTGAAATTCCTATTTTAAGAATTCGCGCAGCGCCCATGCACAAATATTAAATTTCTTTAAACACTTCCAATGCTCACAGCGGGTTAGTTTAAACAAGGCCGCGTGGGCTGTCTACTAAAACCTATACCGTTTGAGATGATATTTATAATTGGTTATTGCATAAGGAGAATAAAGGTTTGGCATTAAACTAACGAGGCCGTTTTCGTGTTCTATATTTAAATATGCTTTGGCATCCGCTGATACACTTCTCAACCATTGAATTAAATGAATATTGAGCTGCTGATGTTAATTATATTAATAACGCTGCACAGGCTGAAATAAAAGTTGGTAAGAACCAAACGAAGCTCTTCTTTATTGAGTCTATTGGAGGCAACAACCTCGTGCTATCTATTGGCCCCGGGTACGAAAGGGGAAGGATTTTTGCCGGAAAGGGCTACTCTCAATAAAAACGATCGCTAATATGAATGCAAAAACGAGACTCATTTTGGAAGGCTGCGCCTTTGATACGCTTGACACGCATAGCACTTCCTTCAATATGTAATTTAGGCGTATTCGGATAAGACCCTTCGCTTATTTGTTAAGATAACCCCTAGTGTTCACGCCGCTTGCTATTGACCAGCTTTGCCCAAAAATATCTACAAGAATGTTGCGATTTTAAGGGAAATTGTCCAAACGGCGGCTTGATTGTGTGTTCTTATTGGTACGAATAAACTATCTTGCCAAATTTTTGACGTTGAGTTGAAGGCCCAAAGACGGTTTTTTACCAACTTTTCCTATACAACATACCATGCTTAAGAAGCCGCTGCAGTTTTGTCCTCTTTATAGATTGTAAGCCAAAAACAAAGTATCAAATTCTTGACAGTTGATTTATTTCGATAAGATATTAGACAGATAATTTACTTTTCTTAAAGACACCCTGTTTCTCGCATGATAGCTTATTAATGAAGCCGTTATCACCCCGGTGGTCAATTAAGTATCTGGTCGTAAAGATGATTATTGTTATATTGTATACTGCGGTGGATTGCTGGTTAGATAGTCAACAATTCGGTACGCCGAGTTCGAAATAATGCCAGATAATAACAGTTCCATAAAAAAAGCATACGCTCTATCAAGATAGAACTCTCTGTAGGCAGAAGCACCATGTATATTATTGATTTTTGGTCGGATTGCTTGAGGTCTGCCTCAGTAACAAGTAGGTAAAATCACGGCCGTCCGGAAGCAATTTGAGTACCGTCTAACATTGTCCGTAGTAATAGTGTAGCGAACGGCAATTATATGTATCGTAGCTAAAATGAAATCGCATGTTCGGTTCCCCTGTTCCTATAAAGAGCATTCCGTGTATTTCAACTTTGCTAGCATCAATGCGTTAAGGAACCGTTATTATACCTTTCAAAGGAAGGCAATGTATCAGTGTTTCATTGAAACGACAGATTATTGGTGATTTACCCTGTGGCACATTTAATCTCAGTACAAATGAGTAACTAATAAATTATGCCGTGTCATTACGCTGACTTGACCAAACGAGTCTATATATATATATATATAAAACAAAGCACTCTTCTTATTTTTTGTGCACGTCCTCACTCTGATAAAATGGTATTGTTGCGTGTTATCTTAGTGAAAATGTAAGTTATTTTTATATGTTTAACATTGCATTATTATGGTAAATCAGTTAGCTTTGTACCATACCTGAAAGACAGGGTTTGTCTTGCGATGTGGAAACAGCTTACTACGTAATTCTAAGGCAGTTCATAAATGTTTGAGCATTCTTCATGTTTTAAAAAACGTCCTTTATATTTTCTGAGAACAAATCTCAGAATTCCATTAAAGAATGCTCTTGTAAAATAACGAAATACTTCTCTAGGTGTTAACATTTTTATTCGTCTGTTCACCATGTTGTGGAAACTGGTTATAACCAGTGGCGCCCTTTGTACCTTTTTTAGCCCTTAAATTATTGTTGTTGTTAATGATTAGTGAGCTTGACAATATACGTCTCGAAAGGTCGATTTTATTGTAACAGCTGTCACTGGTTGTTTGGGGCGCGCTTTGTCCTTGCATATATATATATATATATATATATATATATATATATA
>MNPL01007944.1:74000-136081 GCA_002081605.1 Tropilaelaps mercedesae | reverse complement strand
GACCAAATCTATTAAATAGTGAGACAAGACAAGCATTGATTTTTAATTTAAGGTTTTTGCATCGAAACCTCTCGAGGAAACCCAAGTTCACACGCTTATTCTTTTTTTGGCATACCACTAAATATTACTATTTGTACTAAATGTTAGTATCATATCGAGTACATTGCTGTACAATTTCGTGTGAAAGTGATTTATTTTAAGTTTGAAAAACTAAGTCATATAGAAAGTATATAAGTACTAAGTCGTATAAAGTAAAGAACTGAATAATCTCAATAAGTAGATAACAATGTACTGTACTTACCTTTAGTTGGGTTACAAGCGCTCCTGCTGGAAGTGATTCCCCGACTTGCGCCTCATACGGAGCGTCGACGAATTCCGGCACGTTGTTATTGACATCAGTTACATCTATGTGAACGACAGCCACAGCAGTCCTAGTTTGATGTAACAGCAGACGAGGAGCGAACCAAAGTGCGATTCATATTAAAGTTAAGTGAAGTTGTCTTGTAAGCATATAAATTACCAGAGGCAGTAACTCTCGCTATTGAACTAAAAGGAACATTATTTACATTGAACAATCGCTATACGAGTGTCGCATTCATAAGAATGGATTTTACTTCATCTTTAGGTCACGCTTCAAACACAGGATTGTGTAAAAGTTAAGTAAGGATAGCGTTCATCTCGTTAAGATGGACTCCAATTTTCTTGATTACAATGAGATGAATTTATTTCAGTCTTTTTTCGTTACGTTGGAATTTTTTCATCTCTTGAGTTTGACAAATACTTTATTCTATCAAGCGCGACATTATTTCGGTCGTTTTTATGGTCTGGTATGGTTTTAAGTAATAGCAGTGGGTCACAGTTAACGTTGACCCGTTGACCCATATACGAGAGCGGCTTGGTGTGGTTGGGAAACGCGTAATATGGTCTTACAACAACATCACTTCGCGTTGTTGGTTTCATACTTTAAGTAAAATCATTTTTAAACCTTTTTCATTTACTTTGAGTAAGAGTCAACATTAATCAAATATTATCAACGGCTTGCTATGTCTGTCTTAAGCAACCTCCCTTTACCATATTTCCTTAAGGATCCGGGTTCAAAATTAAAGAAAAAAGAAAAATGGGCACAAACTGAATTTCAGTGGCGTAGACAGTTTTAAACATTATGCGATAGTTAGTGACATAATGCACACAAATGTACGTTTTTTTATTTCATTAATTGATCAAAAAATTACCTTCTCTCGTGAGGGTTCTTTACCGAGTCGGATGCGATGACAAAGAATGTATATCGGTCTTGTTTAACGGCAATCTGGGTAAAAGCATTAAGCACAAAGACTGAACCATTAATAGGGTGAACATCGAACGGTACGCCTAGGCTGAGCGTGTCGTTTTGTTTAAAAAATACGACACGACCATTGTCTCCGAGGTCGGGATCTACCGCAACCAATGAGCCAATTACAGTTCCCGCTGGGTCCGTTTCAGTAACTCGGAAAGTGTACACTCCCTCAGGCACGAATTTCGGGTTGTTGTCATTTGCGTCCAGTAAGTAAACAATCACCTAGTTGACATAAAAAGAGTTAGCCTTTTATATTATTTTATGTTTGAGTAATTCATTTGCAAAATATTTTTTTTTCGTAGTTGAGTGCTTGCGTTACAGAAATACGAAACAAGCTTAAAAATATTTTGCCGTGAAAGCCAAATTCTAGGGCTTGTCTACTTTTATAACAACAGCCATTTAACCACCACACATTAAGAGAGAGATATGGAGAGAAATTGTTGAATCTGAAATAGTTTAAACAAATGTAAACTTCTTATATTTATGTGTATAACTGTCAGGTGTAAGCTATGCGTTTTACTGTATTTAAAATGTGGAGTTTGAGATTCAATTTACTTTTCGGTATAATCTAATTCCGCTTCGCTATCGTAAGCCGTGAAGTTTAATTAAATATGGGTTTGTTTATACACAGGAAACCTGTAAGGGTTATTTAATTTATTAGGGTTATTTAACACGACTAATAACAATACTTGTTTGGCGGTATATTATACGTTATCTTTTGGACTGGTATTTACTTATAAATAGCGTAAAGAGGTCAAAGCAAGGCATAAGTTTTATGACAAGCAACTTCAGTGGAATTAAGGTTTCTTAGATTCGAATGTATTGAGTTTTCTGCCGTTTCTTCAGTTAAATAAAGTCGTTTATTCGCTTGCAAAATGAATCAGTAAATCTGCCTCACTTAAACAAAGTGCTGCTTTTATAGCTAATATCTTTTCCCAGTAAAGGGCCGCTTAAAAAATGTATTTCTGTGGTTTATTAAAATAGTATCAATTCTTGTTAGATATACATAAAATTGTATTAAGTCGTTCAAAAGACTTTGGATTTTAGGCACTTTATGTGGAAGGCTTTTGATAGCCTCCCAATAGCTCCAGTATGATGTATTTAGTAACATATTAAAACAAACCTCGGTAGCTGAGGCCTTAGCATCACTGAGGACATTTGGTTTTCTTTCTAAGGCCAGAACCTTCATCGAGATGCGGTCAGTTTTTTCTCGATCAAGAGCTGAAGGATCCCGTACACTAATTGCTCCATTTTGAGCGTCAATGACAAAACCACCGCTTTCATCCACAAGATGATACACGAACGCTGCATTCTCACCATAGTCTTTGTCTATCGCGTTCACCTGCATAAAAACAAGCTTTATTGTAACAAAGCATAATTTCACATGCTCATTAGGTTTAGTGATAGTTGAATCCTATTACTAATTAGATACGTTAAGAAATTATCTTAGAAAAAAATCTTATTTTTAAAAATCATTTGTGATTGAACTTTTCCTTTTTATATTTTAATTAGATAGCAAAACTCATTGAGTTTTTACTATATATTTGAAGTCGATTGTAATTATTTCCATTGTCAATATTATTTTCATATCGATATCTTTTAGTCAATTCTTAAATGCAGCTGAATAAATTTATATGAAATATTTCGCTTGGATTTGTTTTATAATAGCAATTACACAACTAAGAAGGTGTGTGAATTTTATATCTGAATAGTAAGCAAAAATAAAAACACGTTTTCGATAGTATTCTAACTAGCTTGCCGGTAACGCAAGTAAGAGCTGGTTAAAAATCATGCCATAACGTGAGCCCCCGAAAGAATGATAAACCAGTAGATATTCGCGTTAAATCCACATGATAAGATTAAATATTTTAACGAGGAGTGCGTTTATCTTTTGTATGGAAATTTAACTGTATAACTTTGAATAAAACTTTTCACTAACATTTTCAGCTTTATGATTGATTTTTTAAACCAATTTTGATTGAAATATCTCGAAATAACATGTTTCTGTTATTTTAAAAGCTGGATTATAAATATTATTATTACAAATAGTCATAATATATACCAATTGTTTCCACCAAACCCCAACTACGTCAGTTTTCCAACAAGAAAATGATTAGAAAAATTTTAACCACAAGTGATTTTATAAAATTTTGAAAATAAAAAAGTGCTTCTTATACGCCTTTTATAAAAATCTACCACATAGATGGATATATGTCGAAAAAGGAATGTTCTATTCTACCTGTACGACCGTGAATCCAGTTGGAAGGTTTTCCATGACAGTAATATTATACATGTCATACTCGAATAAAGGCACGTTATCGTTAACATCCTGCACTTGGATCTCGATGCGGGCGATAGCGTACCGGAGCGAATTATCCATTTGAGTAGCCTAAAAGCATGAAGTCAGTATATATGGTATAGGGTACAAGGTATAGATGAGTTAAGTTGATGTCAATTCAGTGCTCTTTCAACTAATCTCGCAGTTTTAAGTCAACACTTACAATAGCATAATCATTCAAAGTAAGGTGAACTGATTCCTTGCTATCCGTTGCGTGTAAATTTTAGTGTGCGTCTGAGGTAAAAGAAATGCTGTGAATCTCTGACAAAATTATGGTCAAGGATCTGTCAGCTATTACGAAGTCAGGGAAGCTTTTTCTTTTTCTTAGAATTATACTGAACATTTTTAATAGCTTTTCAGGAAGACCATGCCAGATAGATTCCGAGAGAAGAGGGTGCCCTCGTGCTTGGTGAGGATGATCTCCGACTACAAATGGGCACGTACAGAATAGTGATTCATCTAAGCGTGTAATCGCTGATTAAGTCTGCATGGGTCCATCGTCGGGTCCCTGGCGCGCAACATAACATAATGCGATAAACTTTCGACGACATTTTTTTGATGACTTTTCCTGACGACCACCGTAGGCCATCGGAACAGCGAGGTAAAAGGGTCTGTTAGAGGCCAGAGCTCAAGGAAGGTCTAGATGACATATCAGGGCGGACAGAAGGGTCCTACATATTGACGGTAAGAAGTGCCCGTCGCTAAATGTCAGTAAGAAAGATCGGATAGCAGCATGTTGTTTATTATCTGGGCTTCTACGTAGAACACGGCATGCGGGCTCACTCAGCTCTACTAACCAACAGTAAGGGACAAAGGGCAGTGTGGAATAGTCCGGATAATGATAAATATTAGTAATCCCAGCGAGGGTCACTGGGGACTGATTACGTCTCCGGCAACATGTCTAATAATCTTTGACGCATCTCCATGGAAACTCTGCTGCCGCCACTAGGAAGAACTTCCCCTGATTGACGCAGCCCTTAGGATTGTAGATGCATATTGTGGAGTCGGGTCTACGACAATGCTAGTTATAGCTGGTACTCCGTAGAACCCTCAAACAATATTCCGGAAGACCTTTGAGAAGATATCGTTAGGACGAAGGCCGAGGAATGGGAGCCTTTGATACTTGCTGACAGGTGGAATGGGATGCCACCGCATGGGGCTATCCTGGCAGCTTATTAAGCAGTGACAGCGTATATTATAAACTGTACGTTTAGGCAGAACTTGGCGAATGATATCAAGGGTCTCGCCGATTAGACTCCGAGGTAATAGGTAATCGTATGATAGAGCAACCTGTTAAAAATCTAGGGCGCCTTGTATCAGAGAATGGACTGAGACTGGTAACTAAATGACTTGTAACCTATTAATAGCTCACTTGCAAGCCTTGGCTTGAACAAATATCGAATAAATCTTCCACAATGGCTCAAAGTTTGTAGTTGAACATTTTTTTCCTATTTGCTCCATAAAAATACAGTAAACTTTGTATAGGTGCATTCTTACGTAGAGGAGAGGGCTTCGAAATCAATAAGATTAATCAGTTCATTGAAAAACTAAAAGATTGTCTGCAGGTAGAAGTCCTAAACATCTATTTTTGTTGTGTAGATTTTGACCAATATTTTGAGCTTTAGCCAAACCAGATTTTGGTAATTCTTTTGGAGAAAATAAAACTTGCTACCACCATAGCATTTTCCGAACAGATTCAAGAAACTTCTTAAGAAATCTGATATAGAGTCTGTTTTCATACAGGTTTGTCGCAGTGGCTGCTTGCATGAAAGAAAAGGGAAAAAAATGAATGTATAGTTGACCTCTAAGGTTTCTTTACCTGCAGCTGTAGAGTGATCGTCGGCGATGATAAAGCTTCAAGATCAACTTCACGAACCATAGACAGTTCAGCTGTCTGCTCGTGTAATTCGAAGATACCAAGTTCGTTACCTGTTGTAACGACGTAGTATAACGTTAATATATTGTACTGTAAAACCTCATAAATATCGCATTAGTCATCAGCCTTAGGAAAGCAAATACGTCCGTATACATGCAGGGGAGAATTTCGCATTAATTAAATTAATTATTTTGCAGTATTAGTGCTAAAACATTACCTAACTTTTTCTTAGTAACCAAACGTTTTGTGTGCATATTTTAAATTGATTTTTGTAATGAAGTATTTTTGTAATGAAGCCCGAAAAAAATTTTTTAACTAGCACCGATGAGTGTTACGCACATTGCGCGCGCGATTGTGTTATGCACAATTGGGTAACGAAACTAAACGCACTCGCATTAAGTTCAGTGGACGAAGAGACGCGGTTAAAAAGGAGAAGCACCGTTCATCCAGAATCCAGCGTAAGTTTCTTGGAGACAGGAACATGATTGTGCTTGTTACAAAGTGTGTAACTAACATGTAGGAAATAACAACCCTCATAATTTAGACTAAACAATGTCCAACTGATGCGCTTCGAAGTTCACCACTGTGTCTATGTATTTTTCCAAAATAAAACGTTTATGAGCATAGCCAGATAACTCGAAAACAACGATGCTAATAATAGTCATAGTAACACTTCTCTTCCACAGTATAAGTAATCGAACGCTAAACACCAGATCTCGAGAAACGGACTGGGCTTCCTAGATGTGTTTAATAATAATAATTAACATAATATCATTATGTAATTATAAGTATTGATGATAATAATATTATTAATAATGATAATTATTATCACATTATTATTATTACTATTAATATTATTATTATTAAGGTGAGAGCTAAGGAAAAGGTGAAAATAGATGGACGCATAACTTTAGATATACAGAAGTCTAATCATGCCTAAAGCAGAGGCACGGTTTAACATTGTCTAAAAGAAATGCGATGCTCTTGACAGTTCATAAGACAAGAATAACTCAAACACTATAGCTCTGTTTCGCGTGGTTTTAGTTTCAAACACGTGTTACATTGATATGATAATTAACCCATAAATCGGTGAATTATCAGTTAGTCACAATGACGTTCCTCTCGTTCCAATAACGTTCCAACCCTAAAACGTTGAATGGCCTTTGTATGTGAAACATTTCTTATAATATGACGGTTAATTTTAATCTCTTTTAATATTAGAATAAAGTTGTTTGTTTCTCATTTAAATTAGTCAATCTTCACGATCTTGTTAACGAGCGAAATGTTATATATCCACCGTTTGAACTAGAAGAAGACGATTTGAAATCGGTAGCCACCAGTTACTTTTGATACCTTACTCCATTTCTGGTGGTATAAACAAAGTAAGTTATGATTGTAGAAGTCAGCGCTCTGAACCGATTGGATGTATACAAGGATTAGTTTTCCCACGGGGGAATGTTGAAGTAGGTGTTTAACTGAGAAGAAGCGAAATGCTTGTTTTTGTAGGCGGAAAGTTGAGACATGCTGGAATGACGAAAAAATATGATTTGGTTCATACAAGGTGGAGTACGGATTGAACGACCGATTTGAAGTGCTACGATTTGTGCACTTGAGGATCTATTCGTAGTATTGAACAATCATATTGCAGTGGGATGCCAAAAACTCTGCGTTCTGGACAAGTAAGTTAAGAAAATCTGTGTGAGTAGATTTGATCATGGTGTTTCCCTCCGAATGTTTGTCTTTCTGTATTGCCACGAAGGCAAGGTTCATATAACGTAAAATGGAAAGCAGCACAAAATTAAGGGTACGTATCAGACATACTATGTGGCCCATCACTTGATTTTTCTTTGTTTTTCTTGTATTATGAGTTGGACTTAGGTATTAAGTTTCGCTATAAAATCCAACATTGACTATAATGTATTGACTATAAGTCATCACATATTTCCTGGTGGTCTAAATCTATAGCGGCTACTACTATCGAAATAATAACATTAAGCTTGATTTCTCTACAGAGAGCTGCTCTTAAACATTAGCATAAATATTACACTGCAAGAAGCACATGCATATTCGTTTCGCGTTCATATAAACGTATGGTTTTCTATAGCTCTGGATTTTTACTAATCTCATGATTGTTCCTGAATATAGTCGACCTCCGTAAAATCATAAAACAAAAATGAAAATCCTTCCAGAAACCCAGTCCGAGTCATAATCGACGACAGGGCCAGTCAGATCTTCTGGAATCGGATCTCAATGGAGGATATTAACAATGAAACGACTGCATGTAAAGCTTCCAAAGTACAACAATTATAGCCTTCCGAAAGTTTCGGATCGGATTTGGACACTGATAAAAAGAAGAATTATTAGTTGATGCCTTAAAGTCAGTTTATACACCAATTCTTTGCTGCGCTTGCTTCGCTGGAGTAACAAGCGCCTCAACAACCATGTTAGAAATTCGACAAAACATGTTGACAAATGATGAATTCGCATAGCTGCAGTTCTGCTATTTTTGTTCACAATTGATAGACCAGCTCTTTGCACAGATTAACTTCAGTCTCCAAAGTCACTGTAAGAAGGTAACGTGCAGGGCGCTCGTTACTCTTACTACGAACACCCTACTCTTTGTTCATATTTAACGTTTCCAACCTACACTACTAAAAGGTTTTTGTCAAACACGTCCAAAGACTTCACGTCCAAACAATTCTAGATTTTGAAGAGCGTAAAATTACGCTATCTCATAGACTCAGATAACTCATGAAATTAACACCGAATACCTTTGCAAAATACAACGAATTATTTATCTGGATTTGACCCTATGCATCTGTTTTCTTTCCTATTAGTAAATTTCTCTTAACGCACAAGCAATAATCGAAAAAGGCATTTGTGACGCCGTCAAATTCCACAGAAAATTCCTCAATTCCACAGAAACTACCTGTGTTACGGATAAAGATGATCCCTCATCTACTAAGTTATGTCCAAAAGGGTAGAACGATGTATTTAGAAGGGTCGCTACGGTTGTATGGGTTATGTAAGTATTTGAGCCATTTCTGTCGTCCTTCATTAAGGATGTCGCTATCGACATCTTAAATGCTCAGGCTCATAGCACAGAATGATTTGTCCCCATTACTCCCCTATAGACACCACGGTAGAACTGATCGCATAGACGCTTTGCATGGCATAGCTTAGTTGTTCATTGACACTGGTCTAGGATCTCACTCTCTGCGATGTAAACCGTCTCTGGGATAATATCTTAGCTTTGAAGGTCTCAAAAAATTTACGTTTTATGTTCTAATTGCCTTCAACCAGTCACTTGATTTTGTCCTGATTCAACATGACAATTTTTTACGACGGACGAGGACCTGGTCACTGATATCAAAGCAAACGACGTACATGTTATATGAGTATGTTGCTGTCTATTCAACATGACAATCTTTAAGAATGTTTAAAAAGAATGTTGTCTTTAAAACACTTGAAGGCCATATTTTGAAGTGATTGGTGCTAGCCGCCGTCGATTGAAGCTTTTCTTCAGCCTGTGCACATCAAGTGACAATACAATTCGTTTAAAAACTTGGTAATAGTACGGTGGCAGAAAACTCGATAAAGTGCATAAACCTCAGTTTTCACTAAAGAGTGTATATTGTGCCTTGTTCGTCTGGACCAAACTTCTGGAACGACCCCCTATGATATTTTCTTTCCCGTCGACATTGTGTTTACAAAGCCCCTTAATGATAAATGTAAAAGCAGTTTTTCCTGTTTTTAACTGCTCATTTTATCTGGAGTTTGCTCAAGGCTGTTCAACCACTACCTAACTAATGGAAATGTCTTATGACCAAGGTCTTGACTAAAATTATGGCACTCTTTTTGATAAACGTAATTCAACCTTTTTCGGGTCCTTCAGGTCGGTTATAAGATTTTCCTTGCTAAAATAGAAACACTTGCATCGAGCCTCGCATCATCAGATGATACCGAGGTTCCTGACAAATCGCCGATATGTTGACAAGGTTGACGAATGTTGCGATAACTGCCGGGTGCTTCACTGGTATAGTCCCAGGTTCTTGTTTAGGTCCGCTCAGATACGCGACATTTGTCCGAGGTCTGGGCCTTGTTTTGCAGTACCAAAGGGTTGAAGTTGCACGCCGACAACCTTGACATCCTTTCTGAGGTGAGATCAAAAAAGTCCGCCAGACTCACTCAAAGGATATTAAATTTGTGTTCGAGTCTCGCCTTAAAAACAAGCTTACCAAGTGTACAATACTACTTAAGATAAATTATAATCATCCAGTCTACTACCTCAACGTTTTGAACATTGTTGAGGACAGAGGACCTAACAAGATCATTTTTGGGAAGAAAATGAGTATTACATTCGACAGATACGTGAAGCTTTATTATCACGTAAAAGATTTTACCGAATCCGCTTTCCGGATGAGTAGTCTAATAGGGCGCAGGCATTTCATTTTGTCGAGCTCGGTTAGCAAATTCGCATGCGCCTTGCGACCGGAGGAAACAATTAGATGCACGAATTCGGTCCCTGCATTTGCACATTCACATCTAAGAGTCCCTCTTATGAAGCAATGCGAAAACAATTCGTGGGCGTTAACTGTTAGCCGATGACCAGCCCTAAAAAAATTTTAGACATTTCATTTTAAACGTGAGCCTGTATATTCGTTTGTGCCATGCTTGGTTTCTACCAAGGTGGACATATCTTTTGATTTAGCTGATGCTACGGGTATATGATAAGTTCCCTAAATGCGTACCATGGCGGTGTAGTATTGAATACGATTATGTTGTGCCTATTGTGCTGTTCAGGGACACCAGAGGCAAATCAGTACCTACGTGTTGAAATTAGTCGTTTTTTCTAACAGCAAAAACTATTTCATTAATAGTTCAAATAATATATGCAACGGTGGTCCAATATGACGACCGAGCGTCGATGCCCGGAATAGTACCCTCGTATGGGGTGTCACCCGTTTGACCACCGATGACACGCAAACATATTTTGTAACCTCCCTTCCGATAAAAAAATATAGTGTCGAATGCTATACATCAATCTCATAAAGCTTCCCACCCCGCAAGGAGCTCTTTTGCGTCACATATTTTCCTTAAAATATTATAGTTCCGAAATATTTAACCTTTATTATTTCATCTACATATCTCCAACAGTCCAAAACACGAAGACGATTATATGTAGATTTTCCGTTATCACCGGTTAACCATTTAATAGGTTCTTGTATGCTTTACTACTTGTAGAAATCGAAAAACGAGAATAACAGTAGAAAAACACCTTCCTTTTGAAAAACAGCCTCAGGACCTATACCATTAAATTAATCTTTCAGTTTAAACAAAGAAGTACGATTGAATGGCTGAGTCCATCTACATCACTACACATTCTCAATTCTATCTCAAAGAAATACAGGCAATTGAATAACTCCAATACTGTTTATGTTCGGCAGTATCTCCAGTCATATATTTGGTTTGGAATTGGTAGATTTAGCGAATGCTACTGGTATGCTAATATGGCAAAATGAAAGTTAATTGGCGTAGTAGATCTATTAGGTATTCAAGAATAAAAAACAATTAAATTTAGTGTCAGCGTTCTAAAAACGATGGAACCCGACACAAATCCAAATACATCAGAAGATGGGTGGTAAGATGTACGATGTAAGGCGTAAGATGAAAAATTTTACATTTACATCTTTCTTCGAACGGAAGCTAAGTGGGTAACCACTCCACTTAGAGTCTTTTTATGAGTACAGTATATATAAACACGCAAAAAAGAAGACGCCTGATGCACCTGTGGGACTCAATTTATGACGAAAAACAAGTAATGCTTTCGCAAACGCTCCATTAAATCATTTAACGTATATATTTCTCCACTATAATTAACATCCGAGATGCAACGTAAACCTCAACGTAAAACCACGGATAGTGTGCTAGTCGTTACTAAATATTTTGTTATCTATTTGTATTGATTCTACTAAAATGGTCACTAACCATGTATAATGGAATATCGAAGAGGCGTGTTGATTCCAAGATCCTGATCAAAAGCGTGGACCTGTGCATCTGTCTTCACTCGATTACGCAGACGACCACCCTGGAAATGTTTGCAGTGTGTTTTTGTAGCCTAGGGAACTTAAATGACATGTTAATAATAAGAGAAAATGGGCTATAAGATATGAAGACAAAGCTCAGTTTTTTTCTACTAATACTTTCTGAGCCGTACCCCTAACGCATTTTCAAAGGCAGATTGAATAGAAATCAGGTCCACCTACAAGCTGTTGTTACGAGCTTTTTCCCGAGTTGTCCCTTCAAGTAGCTCTATCCAGAAAATCATTAAGCCAATTATATCGGATGAAAAATTTACCTGATTAAAGCAACCGAGAACATTTTTCCGCCACACAGACAAACATTCTGTCAAGACATATTTTGACAAACGAACCTGATCACTTTGTGTGGACGTCATCTGCATTCATCCTTATAGCCCTTTCACTTACATATTGATGTGCGCCTGATTCTACTCGTAAGCGAGATTGTGTATGCGTTAATTATGGTACCTACTAATCGCTGTAAAGATTAATTAGCTCTACCGAAACATCGTCTTCGGCGTTTTTGAAAATTATACGCAATAATTAAATATAAGCACCGATGATAGATGAAAACACACTACAGTACAGTAGTTTACTCACAGTGATTTGTGCGGACTCGGTGATGTTGGCGTGATATATTGGTTTAGTAAATACGGGATTTTGGTCGTCAGCATCTTTTACCCTGATTGTTAGCTCTGTATTTGTTTGGAAGCTTTCCGGAGATCCGTGGTCCTGCAAATTCCGCGCAATACACACATGTAATGCTCATGATGAAATTAATCATTTTTCAATCGTTGACATCTTTTGATAAAAATGAGTGGATAGTGTCCAATCGATAGTGTCCAATTAAAGCAGTTACTATGGTTCGTATGAACTGTGTACACCACAAACTCATATTTGTTATTCTTAGCAATCGTTTCAGCACCCATCGAGTGAAAATACATTCGCTCAATCTTACATTCTAATATTATAACGCCACATAATGACTATTCTTACAAAGCACGAAGCACAGTATATCTGTAGTGAGCTGTACCGGCTCTTAGCGCGGGAGGCGCGGCGCAAATCTTGTTACTATATCTTTTTATACTGTATTATTTTTGTCCTTATATTGTTTTTCCAATTCGAGATGACGTTAGCTAAGATCTTTTTGTACTTTCCAACAAACGGAAATGCTGTATTTTGTTATAACCCGGAGTTATTATGTAGACCTTGTCTTTTGTTATCAGGAAACTCGATGTTTTTTAGTGAGCAGGTCGAACCAAATCGGTACCTTCACATTATATTACATAAATTACATCCAGAATACTTATAGCCACGTTAGAATATTGAAGAAGAGGCCAACGTCAAGCCCCATGAGTTTAGAAATTTGCTAGTGCAGGAATCTCGTAACCTGCAGATGACATCTGGATATGAAGCCTATGCTTTTTTATACTTTCCTATAAAATTTTACCATATATTTTTATCCAAAAAGAGTTTTGAAATAATTTGTACATATTACAATTTTTCAAATAGGGGAGGTTCATGGCAGCTATAGGTTTGCATTGATAGATTTCTCTGAAGCTTGTGCCTCTCATCTGGGCTCGGCAAGAATGTAGTATGTTGCAACGTGCAACGATACTTGACAATCTGTCGAAATATTAGCAAACATAAGTTAGTTCTTATAAAAATAAGATTTTAATTTAAATATATACGCATAAGAACGTACATGCACCGAAAGACTATTCTGCATTTGTTGACATTTTGTGTACCGACTCTTTTACAGGTAAAAGCAGATTTCTTCCGATTGGGCTTCTTTTATCACAATAAAACATAGAACCCTGCCAATGTTCCGAGGCGACAACGGGAACCCTGCCTAACAGAACCGAGCAAAACCAGATATCAAATTTCGTGAAAACCCTATAGAAAAGTATACAGTAGATAGATTTTATATAGAAATTCTACGCTCGTGACCTTCATTTGCAAGAAAACTGAGTGGGTGTCTTCTCAAGAATTAATTTTGAGATACAGGTGAGTTACCAAATCGGTATTTCAATAAGAACCATAACCAAAAGGAAAGAATTGTTATGAGTGTGAGGTCTTCATAGGAATGCTTGGAAGCAAATGTTCAAGCACCAATATCTACCAGAAATTTATCCTCAGGAAAGGATTTTATTCACTTTAAGATTGAGGAGTCTACGCCATTTTGTAAATAAGATACATTATTGGCATTTTAAATTCGGGTCCTACCGGTCAAACCGGCCTCCTACCTTAACCTCGAAAGGTTTCGTCAAGATTTAAATACTGAGAGAGTAGTTTTCTATCAAAACCATTTCAAAAGTTTAAGGTATCACGGTAGACAAATATGGGATTTTCTAAACGCATCTCGTGAGCATAACAGGCAGAAGGCGGTACCCCCAGAAATTCTTATTACCTAAACAAGAGAACTTGGCAAACTACAGGTTATCACGAGCGCATTCAATAGTTACTTCGCAGCGGTTGGTACCAGGACTGAATTGTCACCTCCGATTTGCTAACGAGGTCAAATCAGAACCAAAGTCGATTTGGTCATATCCAACTCCGTCGTCTGATGTTCCTGAAGTTTTCGCTGCGTTGCAGTATACGAAAACAAAATTGGGCCCCTGCAGCTGCTGGGATTCCTAGTGGTCTAGTTAAATATTGCGCAGCCATTCTTGTTCGTTCCTTAATAAGTATCTTTAACCTCTCGTTGATTAGCAAAAGTTATCCGCCTGCACTAAAGGATAAGCATCATCTCACTCTGCAAAAGCAAGAAGGATCAAAAGCTGGTGGAGAATCACCGTCCTATCCTGTTTGTGGTCTACTTATCCGAAGTCTTTGAGAAGTAATAGGTAGACTAGCTGAGTGTCTACTGTCTATTATCCCCTACTCGGTTCGTCAGCTCAGGTTCAGAAGGGCGCGGACGTTTGAGCTCGCTGTTGCTTACCTATGGCAGGAAACCACCAGCACTGTTAAAAGAAATGCAATGCGCCGCTCTGTTTTCTTAGTAGTGCCAGCCGTTCTCTATTGCCTCAGACGCATCTTTTTACACAAGTGCGGGGGTTTTTGGATGTAATGAGATACTTTTAAAATGGCTGCCCTCATGCCTCTCAGATACAAGGCAAGCGGCTAGGATCAGTGATATCGAGTCAGAGTGACATAAGGTCGACATGAGACATCACAAGGCTCTACTCGAACCATTCACGTTTCTGGTGCTCCTAAACTTAGTTCAGCTGGATCATAGCTTAGCGACTTTTGCACGACGTTTGTTTACGCAGATAATACCTCCCTATTGGTCCACATTCGTCCGAAGAAAAAATCACATTCGAGGCTTTTAGGAGGGTTGAAAACATCGTTAGAATGTTCGAAAGGTTTGGACTCATAATCAACGCTACTACGGCCTAGTTTTCTTTTTCGGGTGCACCTCAAAGTGGTGTTGAAGCCATTTCGGTCCATTTTTATGGCGCATCTGCGCCTTGGGTGTAATCGGTAAATGTATCAGCCCCAGAAGAAAATCTCAGAGGGCGTGATCACCAGGGAAACCACTTGCATATATATTGCGTGATGGTTGCCATGCTACATCGCCCCAAAAAGGCTAGGAGTTCTTATGAGCGGCCGGATACCTATCTATAGGTAATTTCTGCTACCGTTCCTGTACTATGTTAAAACAGTTTGCGGGGTGGCCATAAAATAATCTTTCACAAAGGGTAGATTGTCCAGATTGTACTGTTGGAGCTTTTTTCAATAAAAGCCAAACGTATTCTGGATGAGACATCATGAGGTTACTCGGGTTTGTACTGTATTATTTTTACATTACACTTTTTGCCGTTTATATATCTAAGGAAACGTTTAGAATGGAACTGCTCCAGTCACTTCTGCACCACGAAGAAGCCCCTAGGCCGACTAAGCTTATGGTGCTTATTACCGTCATAGAATATTTCCTTACGAGCTACATTCGCTCTCCTCACCGAAAAGAATTGCGGGAGGGCAAACTTTCTTTTTTAACATGTGTCGATAATAAACCTGTATATTTACTACATGACGTTTTACAGCCCTTCCTATTTTTCCCTTTTGTGTTCTTTGTATGTGTTTTATCTCAGCTTAATGTGCATCTGTTTAGTGTGTTATGACATTTGTGCACAATATGTAATAATTCCATTCCATTACTTCAACAACGTGAGCTTGAATATTTTCCAAACTGCTACTTCGTAAAAGGTCATATTCAAATGAATTTTAATTGTAGCAACGGATGTAAACATTGTGGATATCCCTGCGCAGCCTCGTACAGAATTAGGTACAAATAATCATAAAGTTATATGTCTCTAACAAAGGGTATACTTTTTATAATTATTTTCATTATGACTTAAGAGGTGTAATTACTTGTAGTTCTGTCAACAGCGCAACGCTGTATTATATTACGATTGATTTACTTTAATTTTACATAATGTTAAAAATTTGTTTTGTTGGTCATGAATAATTATGAAATTATAATTACCCGAGCTTGAATCTGCAGCTTGTACACTCGGGTGCCGTGATCATAATCCAAGGGTTTGTTAATAACCACAATTCCTTCGAGGGGATCTGATAGCGCAAATGAAGCATTATCATTACCGCCCTGAAAATGCCATAGTGGAGCCAAAATATCTCATTATTATTAGTCATTATATATACGTATAATTAGTAATTATTTGGCAGAAACCATGTGCACGTTGTTACTGATTACACATACATCAGTTATTTGTAATTATATAACCAATAATTGGTTTTAATAAGATACCTAAAAAGTATCAAGTTGGAAAGATTTATTAAGCCATCGCAGAAAGAACTCAGTTTCAGAACATACGCATTAGTGGGGATAATAACATTATCTTGGTAAAAAAATCAAACTTTGGTCAAATTAGTCAATTATGGCTATGCTCTACCGAGTGATGCTGGGATAATTTTTAAGCTCCACTACGTTCTACTATGCATAATTACTAATTGGCTGTCTAGTGGCCTACGCATGTAGTTCTTGTGCGCGGCCCAGAACAGAAAAAGCGATGTGTACAGCCGTCTTCTTTACATGCAGTTATCGCACGCAAGAAGTATCAGATCGTTACTATTTGATTCTTACTGGGGTCAAAAATATAAACCCTGAAATTTCCAAACTGTAGAAGCTAAAGCAAAATTCTCGTCCCATTGTCCCTTTTCTCGACATAAGTCATTAGACGTACCATTTATTTTCCCGTCTCTATCCTGTGTGGCCTCGTCTCTGGCAAATATATCATCAAATTATCATTGTGCTATAGGTTTCATGAACTTAAAGGGAATGTACTATCATTGTACATGTGTAGGTTTCAACAAGGCGCTTTGCTAGTCAACTAGTCTGCGATTCATTTGTATTAGACTATTATTGCTAAGAGAGTCATTAATAGAAATTAGAGTACACAAAAGCATCCATAATATAACATCTTTTAGTTATCAATCCCTTGCCAAGGAGAAAATACCATACGTCGAGTACGGCATGGAAAGAATCGAAAGAGGAACATTAGGGCGACATGAGTCTTTGGGATCTCTCAAAATCTGATTCACTTCGACAGAAATAAAATCAAAAGAAAGAAAATCAGATAATGTTATCATCAGCGATACTTTTTTACGTAACTGCAATTGCAATTTTATGGTTCATAAATACACTATTATTTTGCCTGAGAAAACCGCACTCCCGGTAAAACTTCCTCTATTAGTCCGCCATGTATGTTCTGCGTATAGACCATGAGAGGCACCATTATATATATCTCTGGTAGGTCTCGATGTTTGTTGCACATACCTTATCGCGTATAGGTTGCTCAAAGTGTCGCAAATCATATATATATATAATAAATTATTTCAACCTATAGAGTGCGCATGTGCACAACTGCGTGACTATAATTTATATGAATGTGTAATACAGAGTACTTTTAAAATAATATTGCATCCTTCTGCGCTTATTATGGCTGCTGTGATATCATTCGTTGCGTTTACTATCTATTTATCGATCGCGGAATTACTATGACTGCTGATCCCTAACTACTGATCACCTCACATAATTAATTGTAACAAATGTGCGCGGGTGGAAAATTATATATTATATATAGCAAAATGTTAGTTCGGTGAAGCATCCTCTGCGTAAGCTGTAGACCGAAGAATTTTTAGCGACTACTACCAACTTCCAAGACTTCCGATTTGTTACCCAAATAAGGTTCCATGCCATAAATTGTGTAAATATGTAAACAATATATAAGATTCCACTCCATTTCAATAACTACCTGGTGAACTATTTGGTACGAATGTTCGTAAATGCGATTC
Source organism: Tropilaelaps mercedesae (assembly GCA_002081605.1). NCBI lineage: Eukaryota > Metazoa > Arthropoda > Arachnida > Mesostigmata > Laelapidae > Tropilaelaps > Tropilaelaps mercedesae. The sequence goes on along the minus strand of MNPL01007944.1, from coordinate 118,136 downwards.
TGACTGAGCAATAGACATCACTAAATTGTAGGACTATTTAGTGGCTTCTGCAAATAGAGATTCTGCATATATGCATATACGATCCCATAATACATTTGGTAAACTTCTTGACGATTACTTACAACAATAGAGTAAGTAACGTCCGAGTTTGGTGTGTTCGGCTTGTCACGGTCTACTGCATGAATTCCGCGGAATATGGTCAGTCCAACGGGAGTCAACTGCAAAGAAATATGAAGTTAACGTTATCTTTTCACGTATTGATTATCTGTTCCTGTAAACGTTTCGAGCGTGAGAGCTCCCATAGACAAGTCTACCGGCAATGATTAGTACCCCTTTTACCTACTTCTATAAAAATATTTTGAACATAAGTAACTGGCTCCAACGGATCTTGCTAACCAAGCTATCCAATTTTGAAAATGATTAAAATCGCTTGGACCTTATTTGAGTAGGAATTCATATACCCTCAGTTTTTCGGAAGTGACGTTTACCCCACGACTACTGGTTGGGAGGAATTAAATATTCACTGTTCGATTTTTAATCTGATGTGAAGTGGAAGGGTCTGTACCATTTCTTACATTTTTGAGTTAGATTAACAGAAGAAGGCAAAGATGTCGTGAATGTTTCAATTTTTTTATTTGACTGAGGTTCTAATTCCTTACTTAAGTTTTTCATAGCTATCCTTCTATAAATGATTAGTAGTGCAATATCTATGCGTTTTAGATAGTCCTTTTCGTAGTTTCTGGTGTTCGTGGTTCAGTATAATAAGACGCCAGTAACACTTCCTATTACTGATACCTTCATCTTGGCAACGGCAAACAGCGGAACTCATAAAGTGGGCTCAAATGATAGGCTGATTATTTTTAATCAACAATAGAATATTGAACAATTTGCTTATGCTACTGTTTTTTACAAATCCGATTGCGCTATTAGAGCAAGCAACGACGCAATCAATGTAGTAAATTTTGACTGATTTACAAAATATTCGGTGAGCAGGAATTTACCAAGACAAGCTCATCCAGAACAACCTTTATACGATAATGAAAACCAAGAGATTAAAATATAGATGATTGGCCAACAGAGTTTGCTATTCAAGTGGGGATAGAATGGTGAAGAGTTGTCTGCATTTGTGAAAAATACATGACGCTATTGTGCTGGTAGTCGATGGTGATGGGTAAACGAAAACAGCACAGGCCAGTAACATTCAGCATTAACACTAACTGCAACCTACGAAATGATGCACCCCGCAACTGTCCTGCTCCTACGTTGAAAGAAGTAGACAAAACACGAAGCCACTGAACAAGTCGACAAACGGAAAAGTTACTGTGGTGTAGGCAAAGGAAATAGAACAGTGGAGCGAGGTAATAGCATATTCGGAATCGGACAACGTGGATGTAGTGCTATGTAGGAAAGTCTATATAGAGGTGATGCTTTTGGTAAGTCTACAATAGTGGGTATAAATATGAGGAAGTGGCCGCGATGGAGCTTGGTTAGTGCATGGCTTGGATGAAGCCCTCTGGTACGTTAAGGAATGTTAGATTACGGCATTGGCAGCTAGATGTGAGAAAATGGAGGGACTAAACGTCAGTGGAAAACGAAAGGGTTTTACTGCTTGGAATTGGGGAGATGAAGCTAGGGATAGAATGGGTATGACCCGCGCAGACCTCTGACAGAACGATAAAGAGAGAAGGAAATTTAACGGGAGAATGGATTCCCGAATTTTGGTGAAAGTGTTTGGGGAAAAAGGCCTGTGCTTGACAGCATTGCTTCGAATCTCTAACCACCACCGCCGTCGCCTTTCTGTGATTAACCGACAATGATGGACAGGCTCTAGTGGTGGTGAGCCAAACCGCCACGGTAGGGCACTCTTCTTTCGGTCTGTTTTACAATCAGCAATCCACTTTACCGTGCCCGGCTGTACCCGACTCATCGTCGCAATAACGTTAGGCCTTACTAGAATTTATGCACCATGTATTACTGTGTGAACAGGTACCCAAAGCATTCTTGATATATATGTAGTATGATATTTATGTGTGACATTTACATATATTCTGGGTTTTCTTTTGCCAAATACGAACCCTTTTTTCAGAACATTCCAGTTGTCTACTATTTTGAAATTACTACCACTATTACTACTACTACTACTATCATTATTATTATCCACAAGATGTCCGTCAATTTCAATGTTCTTTGTCGTTTCGGGCCTACCACACACGGGCATACCACTTAACCCGAGCAAATGAAAGACTTTCTGGAAGACGCTCGAAAAGCCTAGAAGTCAACAACTCAATCTATCAGTTGGCCCATCAAGGCATTAAGTTAATAAAAATTGTGCAGACATATTGATATACTTGGGATTACATGTATGGAGGTTGTTGATATTATACAAACAGTACAACATATTAGTCCAAATTCGTAGTCTTATTAAGTAAAAAAAAATTGCCTAAATCAAATCTCCAATTCAAATGCTAAACCTGATCTGTGGCGCACTTATATGCTTACTCTACAACTTACCCAAAACTCACTCAGGAGATATATATATTGTACGATATGAACACACCGATAAACCACATCTCTAATGCAACTCACACCTCATAATAGTAATAATAAATATTGCGATAATAATAATAATAATAATATTAATAATTTCTCACATTGAATTGAATGTATGCATGTATTAATTTAGTATTTAAAATTCCCCACAAGTCTATTCTTCTATGATGCATATATGTCTATATTTATGTATATACACGTACTGCATTTTTAATTTGTTAACGAGATTAAACAAGTTAGATATGAAAATAAATGGTTTGTTAGAGAAAAAATTGTAGGAGGAAAATGCATTTAGATATGTTTTCTGAGTAACCATGTCGCAGTTATATCGAGTAATTTTTCAGAAGGCAGAAAAAAAGTTCTCTTGAAGCCGCTGAAAGTCGTCAGAAGAATAGAAGATGAAATGAAGAGGAGAAGAAAAAAGAATAAATAGAAAAGAAAGAATATCGATATGCTCTAATATTAGGCAATACGTTTCAATAGAAAAGAAGGGACAAACATAAGTGTAAATACATGATGGTTCTTAAGGAACGGCGATGACTGCACCGTTATCCATAGAATTCGTTCTGGCCTTATGGAAGACGATGCGATTAAGTTTGAGCGGGTTATTCTCATTCTCGAGTAGACTATAAGATTACACTTAGAAAGTAGACTACTTTTATAGCTATTCCTACCCCCGCTTGCTTCGTTCACTTTTCTGTTAAATCATTACTTGAAGAAAAACGCAATTATACGAAGCAGATTCTGAGTCAAGCGGGTCGAATCATCTCCAAAACGAAGACCCGTTAGCATAATTAGGGAGAAACCGCAGGAGTTTTTTGAGATGTCTGTTTCGCTTAATGTAACCTGGAAGCATTGTAAAATTTAAGCCTCTGTTGCAATTAGGAGAAGGTACGATATTATTCTAAAAAGGGTTGATAAGCACGTCTGCAACCTTCATCAACTACTATACCTGTTCGTCTGACTACGATTATTCAATCTGGTAAGGAAGAAGGAAAAAATTTTCAGAATCTTCTCTAATGTGATAGCGAGGTTAGAGGTTACGGACCGATGGAACAGAAAACACCAGAAATAGCCCTATTATAGAATCTGCTTGCTTTCTTCTTCTTCGTTTGTTATGCAGAACTTTGTCGATTCTTCGGAACAGCCTAATAGTCTTAGATGGGCTATCTATGACCTAAGATTTTATATATGATGCTTTTGATCATTTTTAGTTTACTCATGTAGCACCTGCATATAGTTATTACTATGTAGTATAGTTAGACATTTAGCAATCGTATCTTAAATACATCTTTACAGCCCTTATTTTCTGTCTAACTTTATATATTAATATAATTTATATATAATACATATAATATTTCTATATATATCTAACATAAGTATTTTTCCCGCGCATTCGACATTGGCTCCCAACGCAATTCAAATGCTGTTTTGTTATTAACCGAGGTTGGCCATAAATTGGTAACATTTCTAAGTGTATTAACGATTTGTTATTGCACAGCCCCAGCCTACACAAAAAAATGAAAATCAAGGAATTACAAGACTTTTGAAGGTGTTGATATAAAACCTAGAGTTTTTCACAACAAAATGTCTAAGTGTCAAAACTAACATCAAGACCCAGACCGTGTAATATGAACACAATCTGAACCGAAATCAAATTCAGGTGTGAGCGTGTGTTCCGAGGTTTGAGACAACATGGCTTGTCATGAAAAGAGGCAAGCATTTAGTATGTATATATGTGATCAATGGTGTGAACATAAAAGCATGCGTTTTTATTTAGGAATTTAGGCCAGAATCTGCTGGATTCAGCTGTTACAGCCAGTTTAAAAAGTACAGTACAGTTTAAAAAAACTTTACATCCAGCATCCATTAGCAGTGTTGCATTGCTTACAGTTTATTCTGTACACCCAGGGAAAAGCATCCTTTATGTTAGGACTAATGACAGGGAACAGTAGTGGGGTTTAGCTAAGGCCTATTGATGCAACTCGGAATCTAGTCAGCTATGCGCTAATCGATTTCTAAAAGCCGGAATTTTCAAACTCTAATAGCATGATTAGCCCGGTAGAATTCTTAGAAAAAATTGAAGCATATGGTATCAAATTTTACTCGGCGGTTTCGAAATCATCCAGCATTATAGTATCCGGCCAAGCTATGCGTCTGTGTATGTCCTTTTTGCATACCTGCTTCACAGCATGATATATATCAATATTGTTGTTTTAAAGTCGACGAACGCAATAGACCGTTGGACAACTGCGCAGTAACTATGAGCGGACGACTCATCTTTTTCTTACTGATAAGCGTGATGGTTGAGACTCTGAACAAATTAAGGAAACTGCCTCATGGTATAGCATTGCTATGATCAATTGAAGTGTGTCGTAATTAAGTCCGCCATGTTCTTGTGAAATATGGTGGTGTACCTTTGGAAGTACTAAATTTAAGTATTTCCCGCGTAGACTGCTGATTTTGAAGTTCTAAGGATCTCTAGAAAAAAGCAGTCAGTTCTTACCTATTAACCAAGCCAAAACTGTGCCAATCTAATAGGATTGGCACAGTTTTGGCACACAAGAAAAGACCGACATAGCATGTAAAAACATCAGATCCCTCTCTGAACCACTCCAAATGATCAGCGTGTTAAAAAAAAAGCGCAGATCTCTTTAATAAGGGACGATAAGGGACTTAACAGAACTTAGATTTAGGAGCGAGAATGGGTTCTTCCCATTTAAGTTTGCTAGAGTATTGTTCCAAAAATTTCGTGCATGGAGACCTCTTAGAGACAGACAGTTAAAATCAAGTGCCGTGGGTAACGATCAACTGCGTAAACATATTATTTGCATCATAACAAAAGGCAAAGAAGCGTGGCATATCAGCCTGGAGCCGATGTAGCTAAGCTGTCTTGCAATCGTATCTGTAGAAGTATTAACGTAGCATGATCCAGAAGCTCTTTAAATGTCGAAGATCCAAAAACTGACGCCAATCTCTTAACTGTTACACGCATCCAAAGTACATCGTCCGTAAATCTATATTAACTAATATAGTGTAAACAGGATATACAAACTAGATTGAGGTAAGAAAAGAGGTGAGGCGCCACATAGATGGTACCATTACTGCAGCTGGAGGCAGTAGGTATTTTGCCTAAATACTTGCTAACGTAAGTTAACTTTCTGTTTGTACTTAAAATTGCAAGTAAGGCTTTTAGCATAAGAATCCTAAAACGTTGCTTTAAGAAATACCCTTCTCAAATGAAAGGACTTCAGCCATTTTCATACCTTCACGTCCTCTCCATCGTATCAGGCAACACCGAATCGTGCACCACTAGTCCTTAATTCAAGGTTCCTATTAAACAGATACTCTTAACGCTATTTCTATCCGAGCATAAACATATTCGAATTCGAAAACATTTTATCATTCAAGTAGAAAAAAGGACTTCATAAAACTTCATAAGCAGAAAATATATTAATGCTACAAAATCGCCTTATGGGACACACAATTTATTTTCTAATTCTTTGTTTAAAAATGATTTGGCTCATGACAGACTAACGTTATATCCAGATGTTACCATCATACTAACCTCATCAACTTCGAGGTGGTATGGTGTGTTCTGAAACTCTGGCGCATGATCGTTGACGTCTTGAACGTAGACCGTAACTGGTAGAAATGCTTCTTCTGAACCCGACGGGCCTTTACAAGTCAGCTTGAACTTAAGCACACTCTGAGGGTCAGGCTGAAATACAAATTTATATATCCTTCAAGTTAGAGGTTTGACAAAGATGTCACTTTTTGTGTCCAGTACTTGTGCCTTACTCATATGGTTTTTTCTTAACCGAATATTTAAAAGATCCGGTAAGGACGTGGAGGTCGCGAGACCTTGCGCATGTTATCTATATATATCAACCTCAATCAAAATATCCTTCCCATATATATATGTATATATATATAGGCCTAGCTTCTATGACTTCCGCTGCTTCAGTGGATTGCATGTTTTGTTATCGTTACCACTACGTTTGCGCCGGTACGGCAGCTATGTGACTTCCTGGCTTGCTTGCGGCGTCGACCCGTTGCTTCCTCTGCTGCTGCTCCCGTCGACCAACAGATCCGATACTGCTTAAGCTATTTTCTAGTTAATATCATCATATTATACATATGGTAAATGTGTACCTTCTATTCATACCCTTTGGCGACAGAATATCTGTTACAATTACCAGAGTATACAAGTGACATGCTTCTAATGAAAACCATAGATTCCAACAGCGGCTGAAGTACCACAATGATCTAGGCTCTTTTGTTTAATTTGTTCAATACAGTTGGCAAAACTTCTAAGTTGAGCTTTTCTCGGTTCGTAAGTTCCGACTTCAAGCAGATAAGGCGGAGCGGACTCTGATGTTGTAGCGTACATTTTGAGCTGTGCTATATGCTGTGTTTCGGAGAACAAGTTCTATCTATAAGTAGCAAAATGTAGCGAGTAGGGTGATCTGCAGCTAGTTTGTACCCAGGATTGTTTACCAAATCCTCGATGGGACTACAGGACCGTCTTCTAATATTTGTATCGACTATATTGCTATTAATGATTGGGATGAATACTTCGATATCGCCTTGGCAGTTTGACGCACTTATATGTTCTCTGACCAATGTTCAGTTACAGTTGCTATAACGCGTAGGTCTATCACTGACCTCACGAGTCCTTTGCCAGTGGCGTCTATACACGTAAGGCAGCATGATAAAAAACGACTTGCTCGTTTCGATTAAGATAATTACTAACTCAGATGGCTTAATGTACTTGACGCGGCAATATATATGATTCTTTCAGTGCGTTTACCAGCTCACTGCCAGGAGAATATGAAAAATGTTTCAACACCAAAAAGCCAATTATGCTACAACGTCGGGCTAATTTTCAATCTTCTGTCGGCCTTCGTCATCATCGAGGTTGTGTAAGGAAGCTCCACCGATGGCATATAAGTTTAAGGTCTCTCAAGTCTAAGACGGTCTTCTCAGGTATAGGCAAAATGTTCGTTGTGCCAGAGCTATATTCTGTAGTAATTAGTTCGTCCACCTGCGGAATAATATTTCTAAGCGATGGAAATTCATAAGGACTTTGCGTAGTCGAGGAAACAACAATATTGAATCCCCTCGAATCCTTAAATCCATTGCAATCTGCTTGAAGATTTCTCGAACGCTTGTTGAGAAATTAGACTGTTACGGCACTGCGATGAGCTCTGACACAGTATCTAAGCTAGGACTAAATAGGACATCCAAGCAGGGCTGGAATCTATTTCAAATCCTTGCGCAAGGTTTAACGATCGATTTACCAATAGTTAGTGTGCTAAGAACGCATGAAGTCCTGAATATAATTAAGGCAGACTGGACTGCTAGTGCGTTATACATTCCCAGCAAATTGGTGAAATTGCTCTTCTGAGCTTCTGTTCGGCCTATGGCACATGCTATTAGTTTGTCTTTGAGTAGTGGAATATGCCTTTACAAGGGTAAGGTGGCCAAGGTTATTTTGCTATTTAAAAATAAGGGTGACTGTAGATGCACTTTAAATTTCTGATTTGCCTCTCTTGTTGGTCATCTGACTAAGGTTATTCAGAAGGCGGTAATGTCCAGGCTTGAGCAATACCTAAATTCGACGTTCTTTTCGAAACTCTAATTTGGTTTCCAACGTTCCCGTCCCACTGAGCTCTCCCTTTCCCATTTCTGGTAAGAAATTGCTGACGCTATTGAGGATCGTTAATCTTACCTTGCTGGAATGCGGCCGCGCGTCATTGCCTGCAGTACTCCGTTTTTTTCAAATGTTCGAATACCTTAATTGTGTGTCCACTGTCGGTGTCATTCATACTTATCATGCAGGAAGCAAGCTGTTGTGGTTGGCAACATCAAGTCGCCATAGCAGGCAGCTGACATCGGGATACCTTAATGGTTTCTCTTAGAACCATTTACATCACCTATCCTAATGAACTTCATCCTGATTAAGATCTAGTGGAGAAATTTCTGTAAGACTATCGCTTATGCTGTTGATGATACGAGTTGGACCGACCTTACCCTAATGCGCCCACAGCAAAATATTAAAATACTCAGTGTGGCTTTGCGGTGCGTGGCCCCGATATCCCCAACGGTCAAATGTCTTACACGTTACTGAACACCTAAATGGCAAGCTTATCCTGGAAGTTGTGATGCCCAAATGCTATTTGATCATCCCATCAATCCGTATCGTCCGTAAGCGCGGTATTCTCGTCGGTCGCTTATGGCATATAAAATGCCATTTTTACCCATCATATGCTGTAAGATAACTATTTGGGATAGTGGCTACAAAGCTCATTATATGGAGTTCATAGATCATTCGCAGATTTGAATCGGAATATTTTCTTCAAAACGATTTTTGGCACGCGTGGCAGGGTGGGTTGCCGACGTTTTTGAAATATTCGACTTGATGTCTGCAGGTAAGATTAACATAGTCCGCGTTGCTTTTCTTGCCTTCAAAATAGTGAGAGGATCAATTCCTGCATTGCCTGCACGCTCACCCCAGCCATCACAAGATCTACTCGCTGGTTAACTACCTTTAAGAGACTACTTTTATAGGTCATCGAGAAAACCAGCCGCCATGCATTTGCCTACCATTTATCTTCCGCTTGGGGCTCGCCTATCACGCTCAAGAAGACAAGGGTAGGTACTTTGGTGTTACTCCCAATACTGGGCTGACTAGCAGAGCCCACGTAGAACATGTGATCGCCCGCGCTTCGCTTAGTTTTTCTGTGTAAGTGATAAGGACCTCCGGGGGTGCAACTTTCGGAGTGCCCACCGTAATAAGAGTAATTACAAGCCGATAATAATCAAAGGATAAAAAAGTACATCGCACAGCTGGAGAGGTGTCAACAAAACCCTTGCAGTTTCCAACAAATGTGAGATTAATACAAGTGTTCGATGCGAGTGCCTAGGCGAGTAACTTTATCTGCGGCGTGGCGATAGGTCGTATAATGTAGCCCTCACAGAATGATTTTCCATGAAATTGGTATTGGAATCCCTTACCCCATCCATACCAATTCAAATAAGTGCATAATTTTGAATTCATGTTCTCGAGTATATAAAGTAGCGTATATCTACATGAAAAGCTTCAGGAATGGTAGCCGACCACATAACTCTCGAAGCTCGGCTTCTTAACAAGCACACGCACCATTGCACTTTGTCATTCTCAACAGTCTCTTTAGCTTATTCGACAATAGTACACTCCGCGCGAATGACGTCGCCACCCTGCCCATCAGTTTGCTCATTAGCCAGGTAAATTAGCCTTTTGACCTAACTAATCGAATTCAATCATTTTTAACCAAGTCTTGCTTACCACCACTGCATTGAACTACGCGCCCTCATCTGTGAGTGAGCCCTAGCTCGGGTACTCTCTGTCACGCTTATTACATTTTCACATTAATATTTATTGATGTAAGCAATCCATAAGAACTACATTAAATTTTTTCATGCCTTCTGTAAATGTCTTTCAGAGTCCGGCCTTTCTGTTTTGTAGTTTCGGTTAGTATTTGGGATCGATCCTGGCAGATTGACTGTAATTTCAGATTCGGCCGTTGAATCTATAATACCCAATTGCATCACTACAGCGTACGATGGTTTCAACGTTACCCCAGAGGCACCCGGAGCATGTCATTATCGGTCCGATATTGGAACATGGAATTGTTCTTGGCCCGAACAGGCATACCGCTGCGCTGTCACTGCTCTTTAGATCGTCACCCTGAGCACCATCATCTGGCCTTTGCGCGCTATCAGCTGTGAGGACGTTAACGCCTGAATATACATCCCGCACCCTGCAGGACAAAGCGACTCTCCATCAGAGCCCAACTGCTTCTTGTTTTCGGTTGTTATCACTCTTCTTGGGTGCCTCCGGTCACAACAGCCTCAGCTGCTCCAGTACTCATAGTCCCAATAGTGGAGCATCGAGTAGTAGGAGCAGCGAGTGTTGTTACTGGTGACTTCCCCATGACGATCCAGCTTATAATTCATATTTCGTCAAAAATAGGCCTATTTGCTGATCACAGTAAGCACGCTGTTGATACTATTTGAAAATTTCAATGCTTCTGTCTTGCTCGAAAACACAGAACGAAAGCTGGCTTAAAGGACCCGCATTGAAGATGTGTATATCCACAGAAGCTTTACTGGTTATAGAAGGTTCACTCCTGCTGTTGCTGACGGGCCCTGGCCCAACACAAGTGCCTATAAAGCATGACAATTGAAATTCGGCAGAAGTCACACTGGCTTTTCCAAAAAATATTGGAACAGATTTTAAAATTCAAAGTGTAGATATGTCACTGAAGGTTCGTCACGAGGGTGCACCACTGCATAAAGATTCTACTGCTCAGGAAGGATTTCGCCAAGAAAAGTTCAACATGGTTGAATTCGATCATTCTCAATCTTCTCGAATTTGATCATAGCCGCAGGCGAGCGAAGCACTCTTTGTGAAGCCAAACTTCTATTTGTTACTAGTAACAACTACAGGATACAGGAAAAACTTCAATTCATATTCGGACCGTCTCGTTCCTTACTACTCGTATGAGTGTGTAACAAATTGTTTTCTTGGACATCTATGATGTCCTTCTCCAGTCCGGGAAAATAAGTAAATGGAGAATAGTACAAGATTATCAACGAAACTGTGGATTATTAATACGTCACATCGGAGGAAATAACTACGTTGTTCAGCTTCCAGCTGGTTCGTTATTATCGATTTGGTCTTCGTAGGTTAGCTTGATGTGGTATACCATTATCGTATTATATGCAGCAACGGTGCACGACATTGGATATGTAAGCGCTATCTGAAAGATATATATCTATATACGTATCCCTACGTTCGAAGCCTGAAACTTGTACCGTCCGTTTAACTAAAGGATAGGAGAAATGCTACGCCAAAGTATTTCTTGTCGTAGTTTTATATAATGTTTTTCTTGTTGCTCTGTAGCATCGAATATGTGTTATTAGGCAACCATCACAACCTCACAATCATGCCACTCTCAGCCTTTGGGATCATACGTATTAGTTAGACAGGAATGGAGCTTGGGCTAAAAACGAGGTAATCACAAAGGGGTAATGTAGTACAAGAAGCCGTGAATGAAGGCTGTTGGATTGCCTCTTTTTTAGTTTTTCTGTAAGGAAATAACCGGAACACTGTCAGTGATGGATCTCTTGCATATATTGTATTGTTCGGTCTGTTAGTGCATCGAGATGCAGCAAGGGCCAACGAAATCGTTGGCTATCAGCCGGATGTGCCGTTATCTAGCAACAGTAGCAACGTGAGCCTGGCCGCACATCAGTCGTCTTTCGTCACCCGTGTTATCGAGTAACAGAAAGCATACCTGCCTCATTATTTTAGGTTTGCTCATGGTCTAAGAACAATTGAAGATAAACGACTTCCTAAAATTGAATAAATGATGACAAAATATTAAAGAAAAAATAATATAAAGTATAGTATATAGAAAATTCGCGTTTTAGCAACTATAGCATATCTGTGACACAGCTGCGCCTGTAAAGTTTAGTTAAATTTACTTGCTAAAGACAAAGAGAGCCCATAGGGTCTATCGATTTAATATTTATGCCTCGACTAGTATCTTCCTGTTAACTAGTTGAGTGGAAAGTCAGATTTTAAGCTGAAAGGAGTTTTTGTAGAAGAGGTCTTACCCGGTCTACAAGATCTTCTAGCGACTTTGCAACCTTAATAGACACACTTTTGTCGTCGACGTCTGAAACCTCGAAAAAGTTGATGTCAGATAAAGAATTGTCGACTGCGTCTAGTCGAAGTTGCGATCGGGGATGCACTTCTGCACGAAACACTTCCTCACCTGAAATAACCCAAGTATGTAAGTTCGTTAGGGTTTTTATAGGCCTTCATATAACATTTCAAAAAGCATCCGATTCTACAATCGATAGTGTTAGAAAAATATGTCAAAAGGCGAGCTCTGCATAAGTCATGCAAGTAGAAACCCAAAACCATAGACCGTTGAGGTTCACACCCATTCGATACTTATTTACGAACTAATTTAAAATTCACATACATTCGAATAGTTTACTGTCTAACTTTCTTGCGTCACTTCATGTTTGTTAATGGTCACCTGTACTGGTGCCTGTAAGAAAAATGTATTTATGATCAGCCCATCAACTTAGACAGATACATAACATAGACCACGAGCATAAGGAATTGCTGCATACCAAAAAAGCAATTATTTATAGAACTACACCGACAGTAGTAGTGTGCGCAACTTATAATTGCAGTAGTTTTCAGCTGTAAATGTTGTCGTAAGTAACGCACTACCCATTCGCTCTAAAACAATAATTTCTGAAACGATACCGAAGAGCAAGAACAAATAATTTCGCTTATCGAAAAGAATGGATGCCCAATGGATGCAAACAAAAAGTTGCGTCACGAACTGTGCTTATATCAAAATGTCGTTAATATGCTGCGTGGAAATAACCGTCTCCAGCTTATCTTCGAAGGGTAAATCTACAGCGGCTAAGGTGATGTTCCGATGAGATCCAAACCTGAGACGTTTTAAAGAGGAATCATTGAAAAAGACTTCCTTTCTTAATAAAATTCCCTTTCTTCCAAAAAATATACGAAGAAACAAATATTCGCTCTTCAATAACTTTCAGTAGAAATCCTGAAAAAACAAAAATTAAGTTTATACTTGTTTCGTAGACTCCAAAATTTATAAGACAAGAGGTCCAGACTAAAGTTATGAAACTGCTGTAAACAAATAATTTACAACAAAAGCGCGTTTTTTTGCTCGAATGTTGTCTGTCGCGCTTTGCGTATAAGCGGCATTTCGTTTAGATAAATGGAAGACTTTAGGAAGCTAATAAAAAACTACACGCCAGCTTTATCAGTCCGTGGTGTTGAAATAAGAGCGTTGTTTTGATACGAAACTCGCTCTGCATAAATCATTATACCCTTGTTCTCATACCTATCCTCTCGAAGGAAAGAGTCACAAATCCAAGTATGAGCCACTTCTTCCCATAATCAAGGTATACTGTGGTATTACGGGCATGTGTACAAAATGCTTCATGAGTGACTTGAATAGCAGATTTTTAGTTCTCGACCTTTTCTGTTCTCACCCTTTAAATATAAGGCTAAGACTTAAATGATAAACTTATCTGAAGCTATAGCGTATAGCTGAGCTACGTTTAGACTTTAACGGAGTTTTCTGAAAGAGCATATTCATTCTAAAGAATTAGCGTTAACGACTAATAACCCAATAATTTGGAAGGTCCTTTAAAGGCCGCTCTATTCTAACAACCCTAACATTAAAAGCTAATCATCCGAAGCGAGAAAGAGTTGGATTAGGAGCCTTACAGTGAAATATATCAGCCACATATATATGTCACTTGTTTCAGACGCAACTTAACATTTTTTTATTCTGGTGCGCAAACTCAATGGGCAAAGCCATAACGCTGATACGCTTAGCTCTGTTGTATCATATCACTATCGCATTCTTTTTATTTGCGCAAGCAGAAGCTATTATAGATAAAGGAAGAGGGCCGGCCGACTGCAGCAACCAATATTAGGTTATTATCACATCTCCGAGGAGCTGTTCACTTCACACATTGGCCTGTCGCTCACGGGAAGCATGCGTACGCACACGCACCCAGTTTATTTTTTAATATTTTTTTCCTTTTCATGTCTTATCTATCGTAAGCTCGGTGTACTTTTAAGCTGAGGAAAAATTACAATATATAGGGAGATAACGTAAAATATAAATGAGATGCTTACGTAGATGTGTATTATGTTTAAAAGCCATCGCGATTAATGAAGATACAACCAAATGAAAACGCAGCAGGTATAACCTATGCCGTAACCAATTTTCCAAAAACGAACGAATAGAAAACGACATAGAGAGAGCATTTGATGCGTACAGGTTTGTTAAAAAATATGCAACTGGAAATTAGAATAAGCAAAATATAGTGAGAAAATTAGAAGATCGTAGAAAAAAAGGTGAATTATAAGAGATCGACTTTAAATTCGAAATAATAATCGAAAAATGTTGTGGCTCCGAGCAGCGCACAAGTCCTGTAGCGTTCATTGAGTCGCATGTAAGTCTCAAACTTGTTTTTTACACCTCTAGTATCCGTATCAACCGCCACAAGCTATTCATTGTACTTGTGAGATTAAAACCGCGGTACCTCGAGAAAAGAGTATTCCGACTTACGAATACTTCGGGGAACAGCATTTCGCAATACGAGCACCTCGCCTTGCAAGCACTTCAAAGTAGTCGTACCCTCGGTTAGGCAGTTTTCCAACAGAAATAAAATATATGTACTGTATGTGAAATATGAAACCAAGGCAATCTCCTCCTCGAATTGAATGCGAATTTTAAAACCATCATTCGTAGATTTCAATTAAATATAATATAACTGTCTTTATGAAAGCCACTTTTCCTATTTCTCTGTTACTTTAGGGCTGACCATCAGCCAACATTTAACGCGCAGGGTAGCAGTTTTTGCATTACTTCGTAAGACGAACCCAATAAATATAAATGTGCAACCGGTGGGATCGAACCCGCGCACCTATGTGTCTCCTTCAATCGTAAGGCACACACGAATGCAGCAAGCCATCGAGCTCGACAACCCAACCTCTCTTCAAACGCAATCATTCGTTTTGTTGATTTCCACGAATTCCGTCAAGGCCTTTTCGAAAACACCCGTGTAATATGAATTAGGTTATATCACTGAAATGTCTAAATTAATGATATATCGGGCTAAACGCATAAGTCTTTAACAATTTTCATGTATAAATACAAATCTTTGTTTGAGTATATTAACTTACTTACCAACCCCGATATTTTCGCTGACACGTTCGAAGCGTCTGTTTTCACCTAACGGGTAAAATTGGCAAGCTGCAACAAAAAGCAGAAACAGAAAATTAATCACTCTCGGTTGAATTACCTGCGAACTTTTCATCCAATTTTGTGCCTCTCGAATAAGCTTAAATGCATAAATAGTAGACCTATTGTGTAGGGCATGTCGCTCCCGAATAGTGTTTCAAGTGAATGGGCAAGCATTTGTTGAAGGCTAAATCAACCAAGCCTTAAAGGAGTATAAATGGGAAATAGAATCAATTGCTAGCACAAATAACTTTTAAACGCACATTTTCTTTACATAGAGTGTACTAATGTGTTGGTGATAGTGGTGACACAACAATGAGGAACAGGATGAAGGAACTGAGCTAATAGTGGACGTGTGGTGAAAAATCTCATCCCGTAGCTATACCAGCCTTGTAAACGGCTCCAGCCACCTCGGCAACAATATCTTAGAGACAGACGGCGTAAAACAATATCCAGGTGCACAGCAATCCGCATTGCCATAGAGTTATTCTTCGGCTTTTGTTGTTATGAAAACATTGCGGTGAATAGCTAATATCGAGATGCGTTAAGGGTTGAGGAGTTATCCCTCTTGTCTCCTGATTTCCTTCTGTTTCTTCTATTGCTATTGTTCTTGTTTTCATGCCCTAAGCACTTTTCCCACCAAGTCAGCGGAAGGAAGGGATGACGTTCGGTGGTACTAAAAAACAGACAAATACTGGTGATAAGTGGAAAGAAGTAACTAAAGAGCGGCTCCGGAATGTACTCCAGTGAAACAGGAAAAACAAATCGCAAAAAAGCCGTCTCAATGACATCCCAAGAACAGAAGTAAGACGACCGGCAGAGTCCAGTAAAAAGTCTCGCAGAAGAACGGTTTTCGCCACTTTATAAACATGCAAGGAGTTGTTAATTGACAAATATGTCTAAGATGAATTGCAATTCATTGAAACATATGAGTGTTACCCAAGCACCTTATCAAGGCGAATTAACCGGCTTTGAGACAACTATCCTTTTCGATCCTATATAAACTGTACATTAAAACTTTTTTGGTCATAAAATTTCGTAATCAATGCTTTAACGATCTCGGCTAGAATATCGCTGTTAGATCAACAGTCAATTAATAATGCAAAAATAGCTTCCAATGTGAAATGTATATAAAATTTCCTTCCTCGAGCGACGGCTCTTACTGATCCGCCCATTCGTCATTTGCCTTTAATTCTACCTGTTTTTTGTCCGCCCACTGCAGAATAAATTGTTTGGCGGGACCGCTAATCATGATGCTTACAGATAGAAGAACAGAGAGTGGGTAAAGTGATGAAACGACAGACTAAGGTTGAAACGGAGCAGGGTTCAATCAGACAGGAGTTTATTCTCTGTGTGAACTCATCGCTTAGAACGTTTCGCGCTGATAGTTGAAGAGCTGAGAGGGAGTTGGCAAAAATAGAATATCATCGTTATATTTTTAGGTAATCATTGCCGACATCATTTTCGTCTATACAGTCGATATACATTGGGTTTGACTCTACTACTACATCGGAATGCTAACTTTCCCATAAAGATACCAAACAAAGAAATAGAAGGGGAGCAACTGCGCGTTGGTTGGACTTTCATTTGTTAAGGCTGTAGATTGCGTGCCCTTTCGCTAACCTCTATGAGGTCCTTTGAAACTCAACAGATGAAAGCCGCTTCACCGGCCTTTGCGACGTCGACGACTCTTTTCGCAATTTACAACGTTCTTTTCCATTGTGGAACTTCAAGGACGTATCGTAGATATTAGAAGCGGCAGAACAATCTGGCAAACGGAGTCTGTAAAACGGAAGCGTCTTATACAGCAATAAGAGTTTACATTTTAAAGGGACACTGAAACGGAGAAATCGCAAGAGTCCGTGTAGTCGTGGAGTCAGACGGGTGGTGGTTGTCGCGAGATCCACTCGCTTTTCATGAGACTTAGCCATTAAAGAAAAGCCTAGATACGAGTAGAGAAACGAGGACGCAGGATGTCCAGGACATGAATTGGGACGGACCAAAATTTATTATGAGCATTCACTCTCAGTCCCTAACGCGCTCACTCACCCATCCATCTAGGAAAGGAGACAAATTTCCAAAAAGTGTGGAGATATCATGCATTAATTTATAACCCCAAGAAAACGGAATGGTGGCGGCCGAAGTAAACGTGAAGGTAGTAGAGGTGAAGGGAAACGGTTGTCTGTATAGACTAGACGGTAATAGAAGTCCGCATTTGAGAAGTATACATCGTACTAGCTTATATCGGCTAAAATGAAACGCAGCTAGAATTTGTAACTAAAGACACGAATCATAATAATAATGTGATACTCATAAAAGTGGAAGGGATGTTCTGGAAATTAAATTTTCTTTGTTATTACGGTCGCGACGAATCCCAATACAAAAACAAGCGATTTCAACTACCGTACGTATGTACAACATCGTTTCATCACTAAAAATTGGAAGGTGTACATACAGAAATTCTTCTGATAAATACAGGTTCTTCATATATTTATTGAATTATGATAAAATGCATTTCATACAAACAAGGCTGAAGCTAAAGTGTACCACCGTAATGTAATCTGAAGAAACTTTAATAGACTCGAATCTTGTTCACACATCATGCCAACTATTACGAAGTACAACAGGTAATATCTGACCTACTAAGCGTGTGTCACTCATATACCACAAACTTAGTCAGGATGGTTAAACCACAAAATGATTTTGCTAACATCTGCAAACTACGTGAATATTGCGATAAAAGGCTACAACGTGTAGACTATAGAAGCGTCTTTTGAGCTTGAGAACTCGATCATTATGCGTAGCCTGAGACAAATCTAAAATGCCAGCCTGCATTGAGTTTTAGGCTAACCTACAAATAGTATGAGTTCTTGAAAAAAGCTATCATGCCTGCGAAACGTGGCCCGCGAACAGTGGAGCTATATATTTTCCCCAGTAGTGCTGTGACGTCGTTAGCATAGGGCCATTTAAAAAGAATGACCATGGAGCACATACAATAAAGCTATGTTGGGTGTCGGAGACGACTATGGAGGTAACTACTGCGACAATAACAGAATAAAAAACATTCATACAACTCATATGTGGAAAGTGAATATTTTGCTATAATCAAATGCTATATGCTAAATATATGCTGCTACATACATTTGTCCTGTTGCCTGCACACTTCCCATCATATCTTTACGAAAGGTATATATACCATTATTATTCATAAAATTATGTTTCGCGTTAGTAGGACGACTCTGTGGTTACAGTGGGCGTCTTATAGATTCAATGCGAGCGCAATCTTATTAAGTGAGAAGCGCTGCCAAGTAATTTCTAAGCATTGTAGAAGTGCAAGGAAATGCATGCACGCACTCGTTCGTCTCTTTATACCAAAATTAGCTGTATTCAATTGCAAATGTTGATTAATAGCTTAAAAAGTTAGCTGAATAAACGGTTTTTGTTGTTGCCCTTATAATAAATATATTCTATGAGTTTATTTCAGTAAGGCTTAGGTAGTAGTGCAAAAGTGTGGGGACTGTCAGTCGCTTATTCCGGAATACGCTTCACTAGGATTTAGAAAATCAACCCTCTTTTTGATATTGTCCAGCCCATAAAGCTATTCCTTATAAACGGTGTTATTTATGCACTTGAAACTGTTATCCTTATTATTTAATGAAGCTGCCCGAATGCAATTTTATTTGAACGGCTTAATCTTGCAGGGCTAAATTTTATCTCCGTTGTCAGAAGGAACAGTAATTCCACCTATAATTCCTGTTAGCCAGTTTTATCGAAGAAATTGTATGCAAATAAAGCGGTTTTCTTACCGCAAATGAATAAAAAACTCATTTGTGCGAAATGCTTGACGTTTACCTTTATTTCGTAAACCTCAATATCATTTTGCCACAGTAAGACGGTAAAAAACTTAAAGGTCTGTTCAGTGGAAGGTTACAAGCGATCTTCCCTTTCCCTCCTTCTCTTTCTCCCTCTAAACAAATTGATAATACACATTGGCGTTTATATCTGCCTACTGCGGCAGCCTCACAAAACATACAAACGTAACGATAACTTTATCAAATTGCTGGTATTTTTAGGAGTTAATCTAACTTTCTTCCCCATGTTACTACCTACCTCGTATTGCGACCGTGGTGAACCGGTGAAGTTACTATTTATCGGTTCACTCAGATAAAACAAAAACGGTCTACTGTTCTTCGTCCAAATCACTCTGTGTCCTCTCTTGGGCCTAATGAAGGCAGACGGAGTCTATCGATGCTTTAACTAGGTGAGATATGGTTTATTTGCACCAGATATTTCGATTAGATGTTCGACATAAAAGTACTGTACAAACAAATGAACTTTTGTAAAATAACGAGTTTGCATACTAAAACACAAATTAAACCGCGTTATTGAATTACTTATGCATATGCCTGATGCACTTAATTTAATTACCATATGCTTTTGTCAATTATTCAGCATCTTACTAGCTTTTTCATCCATCCTATTAAGTGTTGTATTTTTTGCTGTGCAGTCGTCGACTCAGCCATTCTATTTTAAATCAGCGAAGTTTTGATTTATTCAAGTAGTTCAAATGCTAAATTTAACTTTTGCTGCCCAACAAAAGAAGAGACGGAGACGAGAGACAGAGATTTGTAAATGGGAAATAACGCACTGGGGATGATAATGCACCCCTACCGCTGAAACTAGTGGTCGTGGACGGGGGAAAGGCGCGAAATAGAATAAATGAAACTATCGTTTTCTATGTGACTTCACCTTAAATTGTCCAGCTAACTCTTTTTTAAAAGTCCCTTGCCGTTCCACCTCCTTTACCTTTTTCTCCCCATCTGTTTTTGTGTTTGCGTTTTTTTTATTTCTATCATCGTTTTCCCATAAACACACATTGAAGTAATAACGGCTACTAGTACTAGGACTGCTCCATACGATTGGGCTGGGTAACATTGACGAATTTTGTCTATAAATCAAGGTCATTTTTCACCAATTTTCACTTTATTGTTCAGCTTTAGTCATTTTTATAAAGAACTGACAGCGCAGAAGCAGCGATTGCTTTGATTGATGGAGCAATAGTTCTCTTACACACTTCTGCTACAGGTTTTGATCCCATCATATAAATTATTTTGAACAAAGTGATGACGGAACCCACCATGAGGGTAAAATAGAGATGAGGAATGACTGTAGAAACGATGGTGGCAGTGATGACAACGAAGATAATGCGACGAGAAGTCCGAAATCGACAATTTCTGCACTTTTTTCACTATATTTGTCTTGGATTAAAATCTCTGAGCCCGTAACTATGTCTTTATCTTTAAAAATAATTTTTTTTATAGAGATTTTCAACCAACTAAACCTGACAACATCAAGAACCTGAAACAACTCAGGCACATTCCACTTACCCAATATCATTAAAGCGCAGGCCAATAGAAATCGTCGGTGGGTCAGCGACGCCTTTTTCCCTCCCTATTTCCGTTTTTTAATTTCGCTCTCTCTTGCCATCGCTCGTTGCTACTTTCTGTAGTTCGAAGTTACTCTCTCTTTCCTCTTATCCCTTGCTGCTGAGGTATATTTATACTTGCTTTTTATATTTAGCGAAATCGTGCTTAACAACAGTTTAATCATCTTAAGCTTAATTTTCTAAAAACGCACTACCAAATACTTATCACATGTACCTAAAAAACACTGTGCTATGCATGTTCGGGTAGGCTAGTTGAAGTTAGGCAGAAACTTTTGCTTGCAGCTTATACACCATATCGTACCACTATAGACCATATTTCACCAATTTTAAGTATATTTACTTCAAAGTTCCCTCTCTCGTTATGTCAGCGACGTATTTATCGTCGCTAAGTGCAGTTAAATACTGTCTTTCATTTTCAATCTACTTTGAACTCAGATCTATAGGTTGCTGCATAAATTGGCTACACTCACTGCGGCGCTCATCAAAAATCGCTTTATCAAAAAAATCGCATCGTTTTGAATGGCCTCACCTTTTTGTACTATTTTTTACAGCTCTCGCTGCACATCACGATGCCGTACTAAAGCAGGGGAATAAGAAGCTTTCTATATACAAGCAGCTAACCATCCTCAGACATACTCAGAACCTTATGAAATCGCGATAACGTAATGAAGGCTTAAATTTTGGGCATGATTCTTTTTCTTCTCAGGTGGGTTTTCCATTCGAGGGTTTCTGGCGAGTCTGACTTCGACATTTGGTTGTTAAAAAAAGTGGCACCTGGACAGCGCGAAGTAAAACGTACTCGAGCGCGCTCGGCTGTAGCGGATACCGAAATGAGGGTAACACCTGTTTCGCCCGTGTTTAGCGCTAAACAAAGCTCTTATTTAATCGCATAGCCAACCCGCATTGTCAATCTAAAAATGTCCTCATGGAGTGAGGACGAGGGAATCCACAAATTCGAAATGTGTCCCCAGCATATACTACATTCTTAGTGTTGTTAATAACAAAAACGTTCAACATAACAAAATTAATCTATCTTCACGGCCCTAGGATGGAAGCTTAAGAAGTCTCAATATCGTCTCGCCTATTTTGACTAAGTCTGATCTGAGAAATAAGAGCAAAATTAAGGGGGAGCCACAACCCCGATGTCTAGGCATATGAAGAAAAAAGTGGACGGAATGATACAGAAAAAGCCAATACAAAAAGGACGTAAAGTAGGTAAAAGGCAGTATAGAATATGAGGGACAGTTCGAGCGGCCACAGCTCTTTAATTCTGTTCGTTTTCTCCACTTCTGTTACTGCTGGAGCCACCCTTATTCCTGTAAATGAAATAGAAATAACGAGAGCCTGTAACAGAGAGTGCAGACATGTGGAAGAAAAATGATCGTAATAGCAATAAACGCGACACAACAGCTTTTCCCTTCTGGTGTTTTATAGACACACATCGTTATCACTATCATCATCTACTTCGTTTTTGTTTGTAAATCTGCGAAATAGAAAACTGTTTAGCTACTAATATCTCTGCTAGCAGTCTCCCACGCATTTGCTTACGCTAATCTTATTCCTGTCACCGACAAAGGACAAAAAATAGTTAGGTACGGGGACAACAGAAGCAACGCGATTTTTTACGCGTCGGCTATCGAGTCTTATCTCTATACACTTCTCCGATTCGTCCACACGGAGATAACCTACAGCCTACGTGCCTATCCATTAATGTACCAGTTTCAGTTGTAATGACGGTAACAGAGGCGTACGTAATCAGCGAATTTCCACCTGTTATAATTGTTGTTAAACCTAATTGCGTTGCAATACTGTGTCATTATTGGAACGACTTTATTTTAAAAAACAATTAATAGATAATTGTAATTTCATTGTTGAAAATTTGGAGTAAAGTAGCCACTTGGGCTTTCTAGCGAATTAAATTGAGTAATATCGTAAATATCACCCGATTAGGAAGGTTACAAATACCAGCAATTTATTATTTAAAAGAAGTTGTGTGGTCAGTAATTTTGTACAATCAAACGTTTGGTCGGTATTCTGCGAAATATTTTTATTCTCGATAATCGCTCAATAACGTAGGCCAACCACGCGTCTTCATAATTGCAAAAATGAACACTTTAAATATGCATACTATGCATATGATTTAAAAGTGCTTAAAAACGTACATGTTAATTTTAGACCTGTGCTGGATAAAGATTGATGGGTTGTATTCTACGTAGCCAGTTAATATCAAAGCAGAACCGGCGCTATCGATAAATTAGTAGGAATTAATAGATTTCGTGTACTTTAATAGGGATACTTGAGCAAACAAATAAAACAATTTGTACGAAGCGTTTTCTCATGATTTGCCGTGAATGCCAATTGTCACATAAGAAGCAGATAAATCGGCTTCTTTTAATCATGGCAGTACATGGTTATGAACAACAATGACATTATTGTTACATATAATTTGTAAGCATATTTTAGGGTATCATTCTCTACAGGATAACACGCATTTTTGTACTATATGTGTATGCATAACGCTGAACGCTGTGTCTCACTTTAAGATAATTTTCTCATAAATGGCCTTCGGTGTTGGGCTGCTAGATCCGTAAATACGGGGCCTTCCTTTGTGATAGTGCCAGATCAATACAAAATATCAACGTAGAACGTAGGGGAGCGATACAGTTATATTGGTTTAAGATCTATAACAGGTTTACATTTAGGAGTTTACATATATGAGGTGTAAAAGAGCGATGATATCCATCGCAGATTTGGCCTCAAGACTTTTGATTACCGCACGAGTTGTTTCTTTTGATGACGGCAGTATATGATTATGTACTCTTAATAATACTCATCACTCAAAATTTAAAAACGTTAAAAACATAATAGCATCCATCACAATAAAAAAATGCCTAAAGTATAATACCAACCATTAGCGATACTAACGACATTAACGAAATAAAAGAGGCTGTGTGATATTAAGACATTTTCTTAGTCAAAACGATTCGGGGAGATCTACTCTGATTATGCTATGTTATTTACGGAAATAAATGATCACGTTGCACTTTTATTTTAGAAATATATTATAAGAAAGCTTTTTTGGAACACATTTTTACTTATTGGAAATAAAGTCGTTGCACCAGGGTCATTAATAAACAAGATCAACCAACTTATCAAAACCCGCTATGGTGAACAAAAACAGTGATGGACGTAAAGTCGTATGACCGTAGCGTTGTATACTAAAATATCGAGGCTTTTCTTAAAGGGGATTAACATATTGCAACAACCTAAGTCAAAGTACAACCGAGTTGAGTTTGTCTGACGGAACGCTTATATTGGAAAACAGAAAGAAAATTTGAATCCTATCTTTGAATTTGAATTCTCTTAGGAAAAAACGCGATACTGGCGTTTTGATGAACCGCTTTTTGGGTAACTGAGCACTTTGGTGCAATACTATAAGAAGATATCTTCCCTTCAAGACTTCATGAAACAACCTTATTACAAGTAAAAAAAAGTTGGGGACTGGTTTCTATTTGTTTTGCCACATTAGGCCGTAATTCATCTATAGATTTCGAGCGACGTGTAACATTTGTATACTAAACCTTCGTTATTATGTTCCTCCCTGTAGGCTTTTCAATGATATCTGTTTCGGTTACGAGAGCCCCCACTTCGGTATGTTCAACATTTATGCTTTCTTTTTCAATTGTGAGGTCTGCGGCGGCCAATTGCCCAGAAATTCTTCCTACAGCTTGTGCCCAGTAATAAAATATTCTACTGCAATTCTCAGTAAAAATTAATTATTTAATTTTGAAATCTTGGCATGCATTTGTAAGCTCCTATAGTTACTAACGAGTTATGTATTGTCTTGTCAGTTGGAAAAATAGGGTTATTAGTCTACTTATTGTCTTACCTATCTAAGTATTAATATGAAAGTTAAACCAGTTCAAACCGCAGGTTAGGTATATATTAATTACCGTTTTTCAGCAAGACGTTATCGCGTTTTAGTGGAAGGAGATGCCGCTGCAAATTTTATCGATAATTGCTCGGTCAAAATTCAACGACACCACATGTTGCTTTATATGAATTGATCCTTCAGTACGCTTTCTGCGCCATGTACACGTGGGTTAAGTACTTGAGAGCATCTGGTAATAAATTCGATGGGCAGAAACGTCTATAAACAAATGGTGACACTAGGTAAAGATCTACCAGCTAATGAACACGAATATTTATAACAATAATAATAGATTTTTAGTACTTGCAGTGATAGGCGGTGCTTAATGTTGCCACGCTTGCGCGTTTCTTTCAAATCGTTAATTATCGCTGCTTCTCGTGGCAGTACACCTTATAGTAGAATTTGGAGCGATCCTGATGGCTAGTCGTAGCTAAATCTTAATAAAGACCGTGAGCCTGTGTATGTATTGTGTATGGTACAACTATTGCAGGTAACGCCGTTTGCTATCACTTGCTTTATTGTCTTGCAGCAGTTGTCGTTATAACAATAATATAGTATTAATAGTTTTGACTTTAGGAGTAAATGAATAAAGCAGGAAATATTCCAATCTACAACCCTGCTTCTAATAAACACCTTTGTATGTGGTCACAGGTAAACTGAAAGTAAAATATTTCATCATCACGACTGATCACTATGCAGATATAACCATAAGTGGTTGACAGAAAAACGTTTGTGTATTAATCGCCCCTGTTTACAGGAATTTCAGCTTAGGGTTACGAAGAGACATTTATCATATAAGACTGGAAGTGGTCAAGGTTTATCATCAAAAGACTCATGTATGCGTGATATGGGTAAGACTAAGTTGCTTAAAAAGCAAATGATGTGTAGAGTTATTCAAACGGTAAAGACAGCATGTCGCCTTGAGGATATTATGAGTTGGTAACGCAATATCTGCATATGGGCATAAATTTTACGGGACACTTTTTGTGCTTTATTGGGAAAACTGCTCCAAAAATGGTGTACTTTCAGGACGCTTACTTGTTTAGCTATTTATTAGCTATATCGTTTACTTATTGGCGCAATAAAGTAATAGGCCAGAATCTCATTTTTGTCACTATTTTTTTATCCACATTTCTACTAACTTTCCTCGGCACTAAACACAGAGGACATACAGGATCTTCCTCGCATTCTGAGGGTCGAGCTGATAATACAAGAGAACTCGAGGTTCCGTACAAGAATATAAGCCCCAACCGCCACAATTTGCGAAGATCAACTGCACTAATTACATTTTGTAGTACTTTTATATAAGATTGTGTGAACTTTATCTAGCACACAATTTGAGGGAATCTGCACAGCGCAAAACGGGTCACCAAATGGCGGTTCTCGCTAAAAGAAACAAAAAAGCATGGCTTGTTTCTGGAGTACGTACGACGCGATGAGGGCGAGCTTGAAATCATTTGCCCTTTATAAGGATTCTATTATCCATGCATCTTTAAAATTAATGTAACGCTGTATTAATATGCTCGAAAGACAGATTTACTTTTAGATTTACCTCGTGCTGTCATGTTTATATACTTTATCATCATATCTTGAACGAGTAAGATTTCCGGTTAGATTCGAGTCAGTGAGTTAATGCAAGATCCAAGTCAGGGAGTCTCTGGTTCAAAGTTTTTGGCGCTACGGCTACGCTATTCCATTGGATGGGATAGTAAGCTAAGGACGGGGTAAAATGTATCTAGCACGGTGTGGAAACGAAAACGAACAAAATGCTCATTATCATAAAAGGCGTACGAGATGAGAGGCACGGAAACTTCTTAATACCTTCCTCTCTGGCAGGCTCTGAGGCTCGATTCTCATGCTATTTCATTCATTATTCTGTCATCCATCTTCTGTTCTCCTCAACACTTTAGGCAGATGAAAGCCGTCGATGAGGGAGCCACCAATAGGACTGCCATCACTTCATTAACAGCACCACTGGTCTCGACTGTTGTGTTCAGTCGCAGTATGTTTTGCTATATATTGTGGTTGCATGCTTCATTTAAAGTATTTTCTAAAAGGGTTCCATCTATTGCGGCGTACAAAAATATGCAGGAGAACTAGTGCACGGTTCTCCTACATTGTTCCTTAGTGTACAAGTAGAGAGTAAGATGTTGAAGTAAGACAGATGGGAAGCAGAAAGAGAGCGGTGGGCGAGGTTGAGACGGGGGTATAGTGGAGTGGAGAAATCGGCCTGTCTAATCATGAACGAAGGAAACAGCGGCAGTAGCAACAAGCAGGAGAAACATATCTATAAAGGGAGCTTGGAGCAGACAAGCGAGGCGCTAAACTAAATTGAGCCCTCTCCTCCGCTATCCCTAGTAAGAGGTTTGGTTAGAGAAGACCGCATACGCTGCTGTAAGAGCTAAGCTGCAAGTCGCCGATGACAACAGCGGCGAAAACAACTGCAAACGCGACAAAAGTTAGTAAGGAACTCGGCATGCGGATAGGTTCTCTCTGCCCAGCACCCGACTGCTATGAGAAACACTTACAGGTTGAATGGCTAATTACAAAGCTTTGCACCCGGTCGCAGCGATAGCGACACCAGAAGCTCTTCGCTTGTGCTCCTTCAAATAACAGACACTTTAGACTAGACATAAGGTACCCTTCCACGCAGAGCGGTCTTACTTTTTGCCGGGCTGTGACACAGCCAGCCCCGACAGCTACTGTTACTACTGATATAATAGTCCATTCAAGAAAAATGATCGGATAACGAGGCGTAGGAACGATATCTAGATGCTACGGAAGAGTAAATAGGATCATGAGTGGGTAGCTGCGCACTAAATACGAGGTGATAGAGAGGAAGCAGGAACTACCGCTTTGCCTTTGAAGAAAATGGGAGCTGTTGCGCAACAAGAGAGAAAGAAGGAAAAACATGACTGGTCGGAAATGGGAATGTTTGTTCAAGTGAGACGAGTTAACCTCAGAATGAGAAGACTATAATCACCTGTCATTTGCAACTAAGCAAGCTTAGTTGCGAGCTTTGGGCGATAAGTATGGGTGTACCTACGTACATATTTCGAACAAAAGAGAATACCCGCCACATCTTTATCACTGATTTTAACTTTCATTATCTTGGTGCAGTGAATCGGAAAAGTCTTCTACTGCTTTTGTCAACATTAGTATTACCATTATAATCTTTATGATCAACATCATCATGATCAAGAAAATGAGCGCTGTACAATAGATTATAACAACTTGAGATCCACTTTCGTACTACACCTCTGCAATACTACCGTTGACTGTTTTTCACTGATTCCATTATAAAACAGATTGACAGTTTAGATTGCATTCCGTGTGCGTTCTCTGTTTGCTCTATATATTTGTTCATCTTAATTTTTCTACGTCCATTTCTAAACGTTAGAGCTTCAACTTTTTGGAAAATAGGCCTTACCTATTTTCACCATAGTCTCACTGACTATACGCAACGTAGAAAGGACTTTGCCTCTGACTTGGCCAGTGTGTTTACAAGAATAAGTAATTTACTGTAAAGTGACAAAATATTTAGTAAAGAAGCCCAGATGTCATTTAGACGGCGCCATGTTTTCTGAATTGCCCATAAATTAACACGTATATTACTTACTACATTTAGTTTATACATGTCAGGACATAAATTTCTACACGAAATGATCAAAGTTTGCTGAAATAATAAGCTGCATTCTGTTGTTATCGGAATTGGCTGCACACATTTATGGCTAAGATCCAATTCTACAAAGTTGTCCTTAGCAACCTCCCTCAGCCTCGACCTGACTACAAGATCCATTGAAACAGGCCAAGGCCGTTTGATTATATGGATCCTATTTCGTCTTACATTTCACGGGGAAACGTAAATGTCAAAAGCTGCACAAAAAAATAACCAAACCCTTAAATCCCCAACTTCTATGAATAAATATTTTTTAAAAGGCCACGTCCGAAAACCGTTGTAATGAGTTGACCTCTTAAGACAGCACACAGTGCAATCAAGGCCTCCGGAGTGGCTTCCTCCTTTATAACATTTCACAACTAACTCATGCTTAGATCAAGATTTCGACGACTATACTCCGCACAAATCAAGCTATATCAAACAAAAAATTCCTCCTTATTCGCGGTGTAGAACGACAATCAAATATATTTAATTAGCTCGGCGAGACCCGTTTTTTCTCCAATTGGTCTAAATTCCACAGGGCTAGTAACCGAAGATGAGTAACCGAAGTGAACGCCATTTTACAAACTGCAGCCTATGCTAAGATGATCTGCTAAGGATGACGCGGTTTTGTGACCTTGTTTTCGGTTAAAGCCATTTTTCTGGACCCAAGCGCTTTTAGGGAAGTCAGTGGGTTCCGACCGAATTAAAACATTAAAGAACGCGCCTATTTCAGCAATATGTTGAGAGATACTATTTTAAAAGTTTGCATACTAGGGCATTGTCATTCTTATGGCTAGAATCTACCCTGTTCGTAATTTCAAATAAGAAAGTGACATTTCCCTGCCCTTTTATGGCATGGAATAGCCATAAAGAATGCTTGCGCAAGTTTCATTCGCCCTTGAAAGCGACTGGAGTCTTTCTAATGAAGCAGCGCGGCTGTTGACAATTACTTCGCATATTATTCTTTCAACTTTTCCAAACTGTTCCTCGTATTTTTCAATATTGCTCACGATTCGAGGCACAGGAGCATCGTTCTCAGATTTCTAGCGAAGATGGGTGCTACCTGAAATCCCCTTGTAGCCATAGTACAGAGGAGCAAAGTATCTTTGAACATAGCTGGACTGATTTCACTTGGAAGGCTTGATTGTTTACGTCGTCAATCGATTTTAAGTACACTAAGTACCGCTTAGAATTTATATGGCTGCAATTCAGCTTGAGTGAGTCATCACATAAAGCAAACAGGTTGCCATGACGCTCAGGAAAAACGAACGCACCGCTACCGGCAATAAAGTAAGATTTAGAGTATTTCCTCTGACCAAGGTAAGCAAATTTATGTTTCGGAGATTTTTTGTGCTGTTTATAGGTCAAAGCATTTGAGCTCATGCCATCGAGCGTTACCGAAAAGCGCTAATGGCAGTTTTGACAATCAGGAAACCTTGGTAACCACCGTTATTCTCGTGATCACATATAAACCTTTTTCTGTATCACTGTTGTAGTTTTACATAAGAAGAATAACAGTAAATAACGATAATATATTTTGTGGTAAATGTTCACTGCTAATATAACAGTGCAATCATATAAACAAATATACTATTTTTCCTTGAAAAAATGTCATGAAAGGCTGTCATTATGAAAATTATATATGTATATATATATATATATATACATCACGCTAGAGGAGTTATTTCGTTTTAACCAGCATACCGTATTGTTGACTTTCTACTATCGTATTAATAAAATGCGGAATCTCTATACCCTGATCAGGAAAGAATTTGTTTTTCAGGGAAGAGTAGAAACCCTCACTTTCATTGAGAGGTGATCAAAAATGGAGATCCGTAATGTGATTAAGATGAAAACCTTGCTTCAGGCGGTAAAATATTCCATTGTAGCAACTATGTTCTAAGGCAGCGTACCCTATGTCAAAGGATGACTCTGAGATCCTCACCATAACCGTTTGAATTTCTGGTAGGCCAAACTAAATTAGCTCAGAGCTGTGAGGTGTTCTCTAAACAAGCGAGCGAGAACCGCGCAAAAAGGTCATATACATTATGCAATTGCAAATTTTAATACTCAAGGTATGTACCTATGATCCAGGCAGGACCGATGCGGCATAAAAAAGCATTCAGAACATACAGATCAAGTTTAATACACAGATTAAGTAGAAGCAATGGATGACATAGCTAAACATTAGTCTTCGTTAAGTGCTTCCTTTTTATAATTTATATCCGGTAACCCTTCACTTGTTTGTAGTATCACTCGCAAACAGAGTGAAATTAACGATATGAAGATATTCGCCCGTGTACCAGAGTTACCCTTGAACATATGTGTGAAATTTCGAAGTGACCCTATTTGATATATATAGACCAACCTATACACTAAAACGGTGTTTAAAAATAAAAAAGATGTGAACTTGCACAAGTGTATCCTTCAGTTATCTTCAAACACGAAATGACTGACAATACAAATTTCCTCCAATAAAAAGCTAAAATGTTGCTCCTTAGGAAGTTTTAAAGTTGAGGCTATTGCCCCAGTATCGTTACTCATAGCCCCCCCCCCAATACATTCCTTTCGGTCAGGAAGTCTCAACTGCGATGTCCTTGTTGCCCCACGTTGTCTCTAAATTATCGAGTCACCTTTCAGCTCACAATTCTATACGTGCTAGAGAAATAGGCATTGCAAACTCAAGGAGAACTTGGGCTACTCGCAGAAGCTGCAAGTTCGGAGTTTCTGTTATCTGTTGCTTTATGCTTCAGATTCCTGAAGTTTCACCGTTTAGTTCCTGCGCGTTCGTTCGTTATTCCACGTTCAAAGAGCAGCACTTCTTTCAATATATATTGCGGAAAAGTTTTAAAGCCAGATGCCTTTAGGTGGTCTGTTGGATATATGCACGAAAACAAACCACTGAACCTTCACGTTCGATTTCTCTTTCGATTATAAGCGCAATGAATCCTTAATAGAGCGACGTTCCATCAGAGTTCATCAGAGTCCTAGCTTCTACTTTATGCAGATCCATTGCTCATCTGCTTGTATTACTTAGTTTTCCTTAGCGAGCCCTCATTAAATTACGGAACGGAAACTATGGATAGCTAAAACAGTTATACGATCGCTAGATAGATATCCAAGTGTTAAAGAATCCAAACGTAAAAAATGAGTGAACTGTTTATGCATAATGATTTAGCATTAAAGATTTTACAAATATACGATATAGTAATTCAATAACTGTGTCTCAATATTAAAAAGTCTTGCATCACATGCACGCCTCTGCAGCAAGCGCTTTTGACACGGACGCCCTACGATTACTATGCTCTACTATTGGTTTTCATATATATTCTTGTGTAATTTATTATTCCGTCAACAATTTCTTATGTAAAAAGAGCGTGTTGTTATGCATACTTTCCCTGGAGAGCAGTAGACTGAAGCTAATCACTAAATTGTGTTGTAATAATTGCATTAGCCTTTAGATGCAATCCCGAAGGTGAATGCATATCCTGAGGTTATATTTAGTAGTTACATTCATTAGTACATTTCGCAGTCTTGTTGGAAAAATATCTGGGAACGCCCCGTATCGTTCACTTTTAAAAAATTAAATGGTCTAGAATACCCTCTGATATTATTCTGTATTTCCGATAGCATATAGCGAAGAACGGCATGCATTATAAGATATATACAGAGGATTCGAAAATGTTAGTAGCAATCATGTTGTGACATCAGCACTATAAAATTATCAGATAACAGTTGGCTTTATTTAGACCTTCCTGTTAAAAAGGGAATCAAGTTTTAGAACTACTCAAATCTACTCTGCTGTTCCGGTGAGGGAGCGATACTGAAATTGACGGATTATTCCATTTCTCTGGGTCCTAAGGTGAATTGGGCCTATATCTGCTTTTTTATGCAATTCAAGCAGTTCCTATAAAGGTGTCTTACCTATGTCCTTCAGCTCTAAAGCTAAAATTCTCAGGGGCTGTCAACGCGTTTTGAATCGTTTTGGAAATCTTGCCAGTTGAGTGATATTCGTTTAGATACGAAGATATAGGTAGGAAACCTCTATAGGAACAGTTTGGATTGCATAAAAGAACATCTATTTTGATGAAATATCCACTAAACATAAAAGGTACTGTATTGTTCTAATTGTTTCACGAATCTATTCTCATATTGGCTTGATCTGTAGCGGTTGACCGACGGTTTAGAGGGAAAATTTTCCATCGTGTGGCATAAGGTGTTTGAGTAAACTAAGCCTCAATAAGCAACTCACAAAACCAACGCAAATCATGCAAGTACACACTGAAGTGCGGCCGGCTGTCATTAGCGGCATGGATATTATTATAATTACGTCACTTTGTATAAATATTGTTAGTTAGTCTTGCAGTATCATAATATTCAAAATTAGAAGGAAAGCAAGAGAGAACGTCGCCCTGTCCGCTACACGCCAACGATATAACACACGTGCATTCTGATGAGCGGATGGTTGGCTTCTGTATATGACTTTATATGACTGTATGACTTTAAGGACCAATGTCAAGGCATCAGATTATCGTTGCTATCCTTGTTATTTTTTTGGCTTATCAGGAAAAAAGAAAAATCCACTGTCAATTGGTCAGTTTGGCTAAATGTTTTTCTGTCTGTGATATTTTAATTGTAGTTTAGACTTTATAAATTATTATACTGATTATAGGTTAGGAAAGTTATTTCTCCTGTGTATGTTTGCACTGAATTAAAACCGCTCTTTTGCAATAAGCATGTAAAACTTGCTTATAAGCTTGGTGCTAGAATATAGTTAAATTTTTATGGTAGTGCTCCACAAAACTCCTATTCGAGGACCTATTCAACAATAAATTAATTGTGTCTCACAGTAAAAATAAATGCGATAGTTTTTTGGTGAGTGACATAGTATGGAGCCACGATTTTAGATATTTATTTGGGATAAATGATGGCTTACGAGCGTTTACCACCCGCGCCGATTAAATAAAAATGGAGCACATTTTTCTAGATTACATAATTTTGACACCAGTTGTAGTCATCGGCGTTCAATTTAACTGGTAACAGAAAAAGGGAAGCTTAAAAAAATATTATATCTGAATATAGTGTTTGAAAGTTTTATATCGTTTAAGTATCTATCTAGTAAATAAAACATATTTTACCCTGTATATATATTATATGTCTTTAATATTAAGCATTGAATTCATGCCGCGTACACAATTGAATGGCATAAGAATATTAGTGGAAAGTGCTAGGTGACATGATAAGAGAAATAGCTTACTTTTTTAGCTTACCTTGTGCACGTGCCATGCTGGTTCCTAGCGATAACACCAGAACAAAAGCAATAAAAAGCATTTCCCATCTCATTCCATATTGAAGAAGTCTTCCATTGAAAATACTATACCGCTCAACAAGCCTCTGACGCTGGGCGGGTCGTTGAGACGGCAAGATGAGGGCTAATGATGTGATACTGTACTTTGACACTGCTCCTCTATGACTCGCCAATTGTGCCGTATAATTTGTTGTCCTTGTCGTTATAGTTTTTGTTGTTGCTCCTACAGTTGGCGCAAGCATCGGGGTTCTTTCTGTGACCGTTGCCGAACCCATTGGCATCGTTCCATGAGGACTAAGCCGTTGCTTTGTCAACGTAGTCCTAGTTTGAACGCTCTTGCCCAACATGGATGAATGCATCGTGTACGGCGAGTGGCACTGCTGATCACGCTTTGGCATGTCACTGCGTCCTTTATTGTTGCTAGCCATTGTAGCCGTATGCGGCTCATATGCAGTGCAGGACGCTACCGTATTTGGCACACTAAATGGCACACTACAAACTTGTACTGGTATATGTCGATAAGTGCACGAGTATTGCCGTTTGGCTAACGCCATCCCTTCACTTCTGAGAGATACGCACAACGTTATGATTGGAAATTTGCAACACTTGCAGACTTGTCGCAGGGATTACACGCCTATTTTGGGAAAGGGATTGTCAAGGCAATACTAAGGGCAGTAAGAACTCTATTATTGGTAACGGCAAGGGCTGTACGATGACGATAACAGTAATAAAAAGAATAGCTGTAATTTCTGCACACCACGTAGGAGAATCTGCTTTGTTGCAACATGAGCGTGAAGAAGAGGGTTACCAACGTGCCGCGAACGGCACGGCGACCCTGCCGTATCTCCAGTCGCTAGGACATGATGAATATATCTGGTGATCGATCACCTGAAATGCAAATTTATAATATGTCAACCAAATATAATTTTTATTATATTCAAATATAACTATATTACAAATATAATTGCACATTATATTATTCATGCAGATGGCATTTTGCTTTTTGCTGTCGAAAAACCTTTGAGCTTACATTTCATATATGTTAGAGAAATATGTCGTTCAAGAGTTCAATTGGTGTTTAGTGGCCCAGGACCTATGGTCTGTAGTAACATCTGGTAAATCATACTCCTCTAAAGTTGCTCAATTGTTAAACGACAATCCATAACGTTCGTTCTTATACTCTGTTCGAAATACAATATAAATAAAGGTTCAAAGTCTTCTTATATATCTATGAGTCAAATTCAAACTGTAACACCTATGCTTTTTCGTCGTACTTCAAGGAAACAGCACACCGCTGGAAGCAAAGTATATTTACAGCAGTGAAATATATTTTTCTGCTGTAAATTTTTCCTATAATAACAGGATATAACAACCTATATAATTTTATATAGTTCTAAATTCGTCGTCGTAATTTGCATCGTTGTAGATAACGATTATTTTGCATATTAGTCAGATACATTGTTTTTATCTTAGCAGTTTGAGATTAATGAAATCAAAATGTATACAAAAATGTAAATTTCGATTCTCATTTGAATTTTATAATCCGAAAGATTTTCAAACATTGTTTGTTCGTAGATCAAGAAAATCAGAGCATTAGATTCTGTATGTAGTAATCATATCAAAACAGTATGTTTTGCACTTACAGACCTAATAGTGCACCATCTTCAAATGCATTACGCCTTGTAAGTGAGGGAAATTACTCATTCCACTTCTGTGGTAATTTATTTCTTTAAAACTATAACTCAAGGAAGAAAAATAGGAAGTTCAAGATATGTTGGAATGTATTAAACGAAGGATTTATTGATCCCCAC
The DNA here is from genome assembly GCA_002081605.1 of Tropilaelaps mercedesae. Classification (NCBI taxonomy): domain Eukaryota; kingdom Metazoa; phylum Arthropoda; class Arachnida; order Mesostigmata; family Laelapidae; genus Tropilaelaps; species Tropilaelaps mercedesae. Next base: position 82,566 of record MNPL01007944.1, on the reverse strand, counting down.
TGGATACCCTCTAGCTGTGCGTACAGCTCCTGTGAGTTTGGTCGATTACACCATAGCCCCATCCTTATAGTCTTTCTGCATCGCACCTTCTTACACCTTTCGATTGGTCGGATCATTCTTTCGTCCCTACTTCTTCAAAATGTGTTACGTTCTACTACTTTCTTACTGCTGAGCCGCCATCGATTTCTGCTAATGCCGTCATCAGTATCAGAGTCGCTGTAGTTGGTCTTTATTTCCTATACTTACGAATTGTGGAGTTTACGGCTGCTACAACCAACAGAGTCGGTGTTCGTGGTTAGTTTACTAGAGACGTGACCTTAAGCGCCTATCTAAACGTGCGCCACACATTCCCGTGTAAAATGTATACGCTATGATCTTTATAATATTTAGCATAGAAACCACTGATAAACGAGACATATTATTGCGTCAACGATACTTCACTACGTTTTTGATTATCCGCCATTTAAACTATAGAATATCGGGCTGTCTTGGCGTCATTAGTGTTAGAGGCCTTGCTGAAAACGGCTGAGTACGTTTTATAGTATGGGGAGCTTACAAGGAACAAGAATGCTAAGCACCCAAATTACTCCCCAAAAAAACAGTGTCGAAAATACGTCGAGGTTATAAGTACATAAGAGCAATTCCAATGTATAATTATGTACAATAGTTCCGCTAGAATGATACTAGAATGAACTAATAATAACACAGGCGATCGATCTAAGTAGTGAATGGGCTCAAAATCCTCCCACTAACTGACATCTGCTGATATCAAAGTTACTAGAGACAAGTGATGTATGAATGAGAGGTATCAGCTGTTAGTTTTGCTAGGCCCTCAACTTTTAAGTGATAAACTATGATTTTCGAGCTGGGCTATTGACATTACTAGTGTGAAAAACATTTGCAAACGTGCCTAGCAATAATAATCAGCACATGTTGATTGAATATACGAATACTTCAGTCAATGTATTCGTTATCAAATCTTGCAGGGACCAACAGCTGACGTGAGTGTCATCCTTGTTTTACCCTCAGTTTGTCCTTTGGAGGGGCTCTCCGCACAATTTTTCTCTACCGCCGTTTTCTGTATTAATGCTGAAAATCCTGCTCTTCCAAAGTGGTCCTTCTCCCTAAGTATTTTTTCAGCTAGGTTCTGTCCCTTTAACCGATTATCTTTGCTTTTGAATAAGCTACAAAATATGGTATTCCGTTGCCTATAGGCCTTTTGAGTTCTACGTCTGCTACCTGTTGGCGTATAATCATGTAGTGTTTCGTGGTACGCCAGTGTATGTAAAGCATCATCTTTCTGCCTGGTTGTGCATAGAACGCATATATCGGAAGGGACCTTTCCGAACCTATATAGGAAGGAATGAAAGTTCCATTACCTGTGATGAATTGTGTCAGAAAGTAATCCAGCTCCCCGCCCGGTTTTTCCATCCGGATCTTGATGTTAGGAATAGCGTCCCGTCCAGTTCCCCCCCGGAGTCGTTTTGGGGATGGTTTGCCATTCTGTTTTCCAGGTAGCTATAGTTTTCTCCCATTCGCGTTAGCTGACGCTATTATAACATGTGTGGTGCCCGCATGGCGCGATCCAAGTGCACACTCAAGTATCGTGCAGTTTTGACGATTTTAATTCTTTCAGAGCCGATTCTGCTGCCTCAGTGTGGACATTTCTTTCTAACTATTAATAAGATGGCCGCGCTCTTGGAAAGCGCTATCCGGGCCGTGTTTTATTGTTACAGCGAGATCATCCGCATAAGCAGTCAGTTCTACACCTAACGGGAGGTCTTAATTTAAGTACTTCGTCGCGAGTTATGTTCCATAATAGCGAATCGAGTATGCAGCTTTGGGGTACACCTGCGGACATTACGAAGTCTTGTCCGTTACTCTGAAGTCTTCTTTTTTTGAAGTAGTTTGAAACCATCCTGATAAGATAGTTTGATACTCGTTTCTTTTTTAGCGTACGAACAATAGTTATTCATGGAAGGCTGTTGAATGCGCTTCTCACGTTTAGCAATACAGATGCATAAGTCTCGTGCCTTGCTAGTGGGTTGGCGGATGGTTTCCGCCCTGTTGACCAATGAATTGCAGTCAAGACTGATCTACTTTTCCTAAAGCCATTTTGAACGTCCGAGAGCAGGCTATGTTTTTCTGCATGTTGTCGGAGCCGCGCTTCTATAATGGTCTCAAACCCTTTCGCTAGACCACCTAGCAGGCAGATGGGTCTAAAGGATCCATTTTCTTTGGAAGCAGTACTATTTCGCCGCTTTTCCAAACCTCTGGGAAGCTTCCTTTCTAAGGAGTCTCGCCGCGACTTCTGCCACCAACTTGGGGTACTTTTGAAACAGTAGCTTTTTAGCGGCGGGGGTATTCCATCCCGGCCTAGTGACCTCCGTGTGTTCATCCTTTCTCCCGTGTTCATGACTTCCGCGACCCTCACTCCGATACATTTTCGTCGTTTTTTTTCGACGAAAGTGTGCGCAAAATCCGGGTGCGCTGGAAAGAGCTTTGCCAATGCCGCTGTCAGCTCGTCCGCCGAGATCTGCCTTTGAAATTTTGTCTTTAGCCAACCCCTAATCAACCTGTACGGCTGCCCTAACAGGTCTGAGTTGAGTTCGTCCAAGAAAATTTTCCGGTGTCTTTCGTTACTTTGAGATATCGCGTTACTAAGATAGGCTCACATTTTTCTGAGGTAACCCAACTACTGGAGAACTTGGACTGCCACGTGTGTTTTAAATTTTACGAGGGAATTTTAGTGAACTTGAGTAAGTGTCAATAAAGTATGTAGGATTTTGACGAAGTTGGTAATGCAAAGTCAAGCGAAAGCTATAACAATTGTAGCTGAAACTGTAATGCATTAGGTGGTTTAAAAGTGGATGTTTTTATGTATAGAAGACATTAAATTGATCAGTGTACATGCATACACGGCCTTCATGTTTTGCAAAGAAAGAGCTAGAAATTATCAAATATAAATGCGGTTATAAGATCTGAGGAAAGAAATAATAGCATGTTTCTTTGACGATCGTTCAGAGCGGCGGATAATGCCAATCGAGAACTACATGGTGCACTCGATGAAGCAGATGAGAAGATAATGATGATGTTAGTAGTCTACTCTTTTCATGGGCTCGCATGGACCTGCCGCATTTTTTGGGTGGGATGTCAAACGCAACGCACCCAGGGTTGGCAAGAACTAACATACTTGAACAGCCTTCAAAGCAAAACTGGAGAAGTGGGATAAATCAGGGTAAACCAAAGTTGACAAGCCTTTTGTTGTTTTGAGACTTTTCTTTTTCCTTTTCTTTTTTCTATTTTTTTGTACAAGATTTTTTATTGTCGTAAAGCAAACATGCAAAACACAGATTTTTTATGTTTGATCGGATTAGAAATGGAGTGCTGTAGAAATACGTTGACTTAGCTAAGTACTATGAGAGATACTACAAAAATTAGACCTTACACCTTGTTGTCAAAAATTTTATTTACAAATAATAGAGGCATTTTGATAAATCACATCAGCATAACAAAATCAAATTAAATTTTACTCAAGCATTTCGTTGAAAGTGTACTTGCACATGTGCGAGTGCATGTGCAAGTAAATCATCATCGGTTCGTTTGATGGAACAGGCCTACATGTTTGTACCAAGCTTTTCCTTCCCAGGTTGTTCCCTTCCTGTAGGGCTTCACAGTACGCGCAAGAGGTGCAAAGATTACGCCTAACCTGAACCTATTGGCATTATTATATAGATTGGTAACGGGAAATGTGTGAGAACGTAAAAAAGACCTTCGATTGATAGGCTAAAGAAAGGGAAATATTATGCCTTTCAGAGTAAAAACCTCTATGTGGCCTACCATCATCACCGTACATAAACGCTACGATGATAATAGCATCGGAACTGGACCGCATAAGCGATTCACATTCTCACATTTGCTGAACGATACATACCTGTGCTTAACATTGAACTATTCTACACAACATAGCCACATTGTAAGTATCTATAGCCGAAAAAATCAGAATGCCTTTAAGCCTATCGCTGTGTTAAAACGAGTTTCATAGGATTCGAGCTAAATACTAGCTAACCTAATGCAACAATTAAACATACATATATATTATATAAGGAGAATGCATTCAAAACTAACATTCCATCGGATATTTGCCGGAATCGTCCCAGCAGGCCCCGTAATTTTTCAAGAGACAAGGATGCTTTTTTTCTGCTTTAACATGTCCCTACAGGAACGAGAGGAGGGAAGACAAGAAGAACAAAAGGGTGATTGAGAGGCTAAAAAAGGATATTGGGAATCAAGAGTGGATGTTAGAAGAAGAGGAGCAAAGGTACAGCGATATTTGAAGCCATTGCATCACGGAATGTTAGACAGGAACGGAATGTTAGACGGAATGTTACAACAGTAACAACAATAGCTTATTCTGCCGTTTCTCCTTCTTATCTTTAGAGCTGCTTGTTATTGTTGGTGTGTTGTTGTTGCGAACTTGTTTTTCCGTCACGGTAGTTGGGGGTTTCGAAAAAAGTGATATACTAGGTGACAGAGAAATTTTGACTCAATCTAGCCTTTCGAAAGCACAAATGAAAGGAGGCACAATAAAAGAATTAAATAATACCTTGTTTTTTAAAATATTTTGTCTGGAGTTATGCCCTATTTACGAATTATATCGTTTTGATTTATTCACCATTATGTCCCATCACGTTTCTTGTTTATAGTTACGTAGTTTTGTGTGGTTATAAGGTAATGTGACAATCACGTAGAACAAATATGTAAATAATTTGGTCAGCGCTTCCTCTTGAGAAAAAGCGGCTTACTCAAGTGGGCCTATTCACAATATCGGAACTATAACTTTTGAAGTATTTTGTATTGGGACGACTATATTTGGACAAGCAAAAGGCCTTTAAATCACAGAAATCGTATACCGTGAAACGCCCGGCCACGTAGGGGTGCAAGCATGTTCACTAGGTATAGCTTTTCTGATGAAAGAGATCGGGCTACACACATGCACTTTAAAAGCGTTTACTTTATTAAAAAGGGTTTTTGTTGCAATTGCAGGAAGGAGTTATAACGGAGAGTTACAAAAAGTGATGAGAATGGCGCTTTAAAATATTTACGTAGTTGTGACTATTTAAACGGCAAAAAGATGTGTAGATTTAATTGAATTAAAAACTCTACTTCGCTTCAATAGTAAGATGGATAGGTATTATATTAGTGATCGACATGATGCAGCGTAGCGGGTAAACGTTGTACGTTGTTGTTTTTATGCAGTAAAAAAACTAAATACTTTTATCATCAGTATTAATTTTGGATTGCATCGTCGGAATGTGCTCTGAAGCTGTCGACTGGAATCAGTCTACTTCCCCATCATCGTTTCTCGGATCATCGTTTCAATGGTGATAAACGAAGCTGATAAATGTGCCACATGCCATAATTTAAATGGCTCTTTCGATTCAATAATTGGTAAATAAAAAGGCGTGATCCTATCAGATTCAGCACTAATTTGCTAAAACTGTTGTCGGTTTCATATGTGTTTTGTTACATTCAACTAGCCCGCCCTATCAAAAATTTTTTTCAAGCTGACCGTCAGCCAACATTTAACGTCCACGGTACCAGTTTTTGCATTACTTCGTAAGACGGACCCCATATAAATTTAAATGTGCACCGGCAATCGAACCCGTGCACCTACGTGTCTCTTCCAGTCGCAAGGCGCATACGAATGCACCAAGCCACCGAGCTCGACATCCCGCTCTATCAAGGCCTCGCTTTGAATTTCTGCCATTACTTGTAGTGTTGCTTCAATCTTCAAGGTAACTTGCATCCATACCATCGTCGTACCTTTTTCTTGCTTTTTTGTTTGATCATTATTGTCTCATTCTCTCTTTTTTGCTCTGCCTTTCTTCTTTCCCATCTTTTCAACAGCAGCTGCCAATATCCCACATCCTTTATAAACCCAGTTACTTTTTCTCATTCGGTCCGGCAGTTATATTGCATTGGCGTCTCCTCTTTGTGTGGCTACTTCTGCGACTGCTGCTAATTGTTCTTCGTTACGCATCAATTCCGCTTTCTTCTTTCCGTTCATTTTTCCCTTAGTTTCCCCTTGAGCGAATCAACTTCAACTAATCGAGGCGAAATAATAGTCAATTCTATTACCTAGGTCTGCTACAATGAATGAGATGATGACGGCGGAAAAGACATTGGGTCACGAATCTCTCGCGGTCATTCAAGAGAAAAGGCCAATGCAACTGACACTTTGCGAATTCCCGTATTCTTTCTTGGATTTCATTCGGCTGCTGGGAACTTATCATTAGAAAGATAGATCGATGCAAAGGGATATTGAAAAAATTAGATTGAGACATCCACTAGAATGCCCGCCTTAGGTAACGACAATGCAGACTTGAACCGAATGAAAACAAGGAGCATCAATCCCCATTTTGCAGTCTCCTGTAAACTTTTGCAATTTTAGATGAGTTTGAGAAACTATAACTTTAGGCAGAATTATTGCTATTTTATATGCAACGAAGACTCGCTAACAAACAATGCGTTTGGCCGGTGCAGGCTGAACACATATATCAAATGATCATCCCGCTTTCCGCACCTATGCGGTTCCTGAAAATTCGCTTAGGAAGGCTAGTTTACTTATTACTGGTATGATTGCAGAGGTAGCCGAAACAGATAGGTGGATAAAGCTAGTTATTGCAATTATGCGTGTGATCGCAGTGATCAGCTGGTTGCATGCTTGAAGGTCACGTCATAACGGCGGCGTACTCCGAAGTAGCAATTCCTAGCTTTGCCGAGTGTTCTACGTTTGCCCTCTCTGCGATACAACTTTCTTTTTACATTAACCTTTTATATCTACTGTACGACCTTCCAGACCCACATTTTGATGCAATGATACTTTACCCGCTTCTAGTGCGCCCACCTTCAGCTCCATCGCCGCACCCTTAGCTCGCTCTCTTCCTACTTTGCAATGCATGCGTGTGTGTGTTGTGTCCCTTTGTGCTGCCGATGTTTAGAGGCAGTTGCCTCTGTCACGGCCCGTGTGTATCCACAAACCTTTGACTCGACCTCTCCTCGGCAAGCAGTTTATCTTCATTTTGTGACAGATGCCGGTGAATTAATCGTGGACCAGCTACCAAGTCGCCATGTTGGCTCTCGCAGTGTCGACTTTTTAAAGTGCAGCCAGCAACAGCCGCTGCATTCGCACGAGAATCGTTCCAGAACATCGCTTGAAAAATGCTAGGCTTGGCTAAACTTTTACTCTCAGTTGACCGCTTTAGCTCTCCTTGATCCATGTTCTGTTTGTCCAACTCCAACATGGTAAATTTCCATCCCAACAAAATTGATACAGCGATACGTGCGATGAGCACATTTAGCGTGATTAGCCTGACGTTCGTCATTTTTTTCAGCTGGCACATCCGCGAAATATGCTTCTCGTTCTCTCACACAATGTTTGTTCGAATGCAAACAGTTGTACTATATCTCAGAGCAATAACACATAACTACGTGTAAGTTGGGAAGCTCCTAAGTGTTTGTAGCGATTGATACTCAGCATGTATATATATATATATATATATATATATCAACAAACAATTAATACTTTATATTAAATTATCTATCAAAGCCCTATAAACAATATTGAAACCAAGTTAATCTTTAAAAAGTGTCTACAGTACAAAGTTTTTACCGTTACATCATCCTCTGTATTAGACAATGTCTTAAAATCCTAATATGCTTCGGGTAAGGCACATCACTTTTTTAATAGTGTAAATAACAACTTCAAAATGTTTTTTTTATTGCGACTAGGCGCGTTATGCCATGAAATATATTTAATAATCTGATTTCCTTGAATATAATGTCACAGAGTAGGTCTTTGTTTGTTAAATAAAGCGGCAATGAATAATCTTGGTTGCCGAGTTCCTGTGTTTATTTTTCAGTGACCAAAGTATTTTCTTTCCACCCTATAATAAAAAATTATTGCATCTCCTGCGCGTGCCCGGTCAACCTTGAAGAGTCTGTATTAGCTTTTTGACATAATGACTCCTTCTAAAAGGAGATTCCTGTTCAGTCAAGCCATATATATATTTGTTGGCTTTATCATGCATTTAGGCAATATACATTCTGGGTGGGCTTTATAAAAGTAACTTATGTTAATACCGCACTAAGAGAGAAGTCTCTATACACAAAGCCAGTAAATAAAACGCATAGTAATTTGATTACTTTAATAACCTACTCTACACCTTCAAATACATTATGAACCCAATTCGTAACTAAGACAGACGCCTTTTTCTGGGGTTGACGCACCTAAAAGCAAATTATTTCAAAATGAGTAACCGTATTTTTCATATACAGCTGTTTGCGACTAAACTATTTTTGAAATGTCATTACCGATACATCGAATGCTACCCTGAACAATGTTATATATAGATATATATGAGTTTGATTTATATAATACTATATATTGTATGTATGGCACAAATGCTGTAACAGACGCAGAACAAAATGGTTATTGTCAAAAGAAGCACACAGCTGAGAATGACACAACTCGTGTGAAGTTAAGATTACAAACGATTCGCGT